>JACXGM010011808.1:7431-24729 GCA_016801145.1 Umbra pygmaea
ATTGATAGAGTCAGATGGTGTGAATTGATAGAGTCAGATGGTGTAAATTGATAGAGTCACATGGTGTGAATTGATAGAGTCAGATGGTGTGAATTGATAGAGTCAGATGGTGTGAATTGATAGAGTCAGATGGTGTGAATTGATAGAGTCAGATGGTGTGAATTGATAGAGTCAGATGGTGTAAATTGATAGAGTCAGATGGTGTGAATTGATAGAGTCAGATGGTGTAAATTGATAGAGTCAGATGGTGTAAATTGATGTTATAAATATAAATTGAGGTTAAACTAGTTGAGGTGTACTTTATGTATAGAAATCTGTGAAACTTAACTTTCTGGTCAGTGCTTACGTTTATTCTCTCATGGGATCTGCCAATAATTCCTAGAAAGAGGCAGATTACACAATGAAAATAGGAGGCTAATTGCTGTTATAAATGCCATGTACACCTAAAACGTAAGACCAATTATATTATTGTGCTGTGACAGTGGTACCAGAATGCTAAACAACAATCAGGTTTATAAGTCAATGTGACAATATTTGCTGAACTGTTGAACATGATGGATGAGAATAAAAGACAGTTTGGATGTTTACTTGCTTACACCATTGTTTAGGGGGATACATGAACAAATAGTCTGTACAACCAGCTACTGGCAGCTGTTCAACCAGTTTTGTTGAATGTTAAATTCAAGGGCATAGGAGTACATTTGAAATTCGGGGGGGGCACCATGTATTTTTTGCAAATTATTCTTATTATTTGGGGGGACCACATTACCTGCCTCTAACATTGGGAGGCACATCCCCCCGCCCCTACGCCCTTTAAGTTATTTGGATAAATACATCTAATAAGTACTTATAATTGTAATGCAGAGCAAGAAGATTTAGCATTCATGCAAATTTAGCCATTTTTAAAGGACTTTTGTTGTGCCTTTGTGCGGGAGTGTCTGGGATCGACACAAGCGAACCGCTTGTCCAGCGATTATCGTTGGCGTCGTTCATCTTTTCTTTCAGATCGCAACCAAGGAACCTCTGAACCCCATCAAGCAGGATGTGAAGAAGGGCAAACTCCGATATGTTGCCAACGTGTTCCCTCACAAAGGTTACATCTGGAACTACGGGGCTCTGCCACAGGTTTGTCTGTCTTCTAACCAATTTGTGATTTCATTTTTCAGTCAAGTACTAAGGAGCATTTGCCCTATTGCATTCTGCTGATATGGAGATGGTGTCATTCTGTGGCGCAGTTAGTGTTGAGAAACACCATAAACTGTAGGGATTCTTAAACATCTGTCCAAATGCAAACTATTCCTAGTCTTTTGTGGAACAGTTTCAGTAGCATACCCAAGTGCCAGTGATACATTTTTCTTTCCCTATTCTCCAGCAGTATTGATTTGGTCGAAGTGAATCACCAGCACAGAACGTATTATACAGCTTCACTGTGCATTATAATGTGTCTTGTTCATGGACTTGTTCATGGACTTTATGGACTGTTCTGAGCGTTTTGTGTACCGGACTGCCTTGCTGACATTGATTGTGCTTATTGTTTTCAACACTTACATTTTTTTAAAATAACTCTTTTGGGGAGAGAAAGTGTATCTCACCATGTTTAAATAATGGTAAACAAAGTATTGAAAGGCTGATGTCCTTGTTGCGTTTTCTTGTCAAAATAGACGTGGGAGGACCCAAACCACACGGATAAAGACACCAAGTGCTGTGGAGACAACGACCCCATTGACGTCTGCGACATTGGCGCGTTGGTGAGACGCTCTCGACGTTGTTAAAGTTCCACACAAAAATAATGTGCATGGTTAAAATAGAATGTAAACTGTAAATATTTATAGTCAAATACAGAGATCAGAATTGAACTGTGTGCGTAGGACACTTACTGGATAATGTAGTTTTACCTGAGGAGTGGTTGGTGCCGGCCAGGTGTGTTCCCCTGGTCAGGTGATTCGTGTCAAAGTGCTGGGGGTCCTGGCCATGATTGACGAGGGCGAGACAGACTGGAAGCTGATAGCGATCAATGCTGATGACCCGGAGGCTCCCAGCCTGAATAGTGAGTTACTCCAACACTCACACTTATCACTGTACTATCACTACTCATTGCACTACCTTATTTGACTAAGAAAAACGTTCTCTACACTTCAGGAACATTTGGAGTTGAAAAGTAATGTTAAAGGGTGCCAGTTTGGGGGTACCGCATGGCATAAAGCTTTGCAGCACAACTACAGTACCACTCAACAGTTTGACCAGAGTACTTGCATGTAGTGACTAAAGGCTTCTGTGTTGAGTGAGCACTGTGATATGAATCAGGACAAATGAGTGCCCTCAGCCATCCCACGTCTGCTGAAAAGGTGCCAAGGTTCATGATGACCTGGTGGGAGAAATTCATTTGACAAAAAGTGTTGTTTTTTGTGTGCGTTTTTCTCAAGTAATAGAAATGTGTTCATTTGTATTCTCCTCAGGTATCGAGGATGTCCGCAAGAGCAGACCAGGTCATTTGGAGGCCACAGTTGACTGGTTTAAAAAGTACAAGGTGCCAGATGGCAAGCCAGAAAACCAGTTTGCTTTCAATGGAAAGTTCAAAGACAAGGTCCATCAATTTTTTTCCCCCCCATCAACGCCATATCCTATATATTTATGTGAAATATATAAATATAAAAGCATAATCGTGGCAATACATCTTAGTTTTCCTAGGAGGGTTCCAGTCCAGTGCCAGGGTAGTTACTTAAATACGAGGGTCTCAAATGGCTTCTTTCTTTACCTTCATAGTGAGAGAAAATGACTTTGTTCTGTTGTCTCTTTCCACATTCCTCCTCCTTAGGACTTTGCTGAGGACATCATTAAGTCCACTCACGATCACTGGAGGGCACTGGTGCAGAAGCAGACGGATGGTGGCGATATAGATTGGTAAAGGGCGTGTGTTTTTTTATCCACTAGGGTGTGCGTTTGTCTCAGATTCATCCAACTTTCCATGTTAACACACTTGCTTATTCTGTCAGGTAATATCCCTTCAGCAGCACTTATAGAGTGTGAAATGGGCTGCTGCAATAATACATTGGTGTTTTTCTGCATTGATAAAGACCTGTGTTTATTTTTTCGTAACAGCACAAATGTATTTCTCTGTGAGAGCCCTTTCAAGTGTAGCGCGGAAGATGCGGGCATCGTGGTCCAATCGGTGAGCACATCATTTCTGCTGTTTGTGGTAACAACTCATTTATACGTGCATAGTCAAGTTAGGTTTGTAGCTCCTAAACATAACCAGTATTGGATCTGCTTGTGAACACAAATATAAACACAACACAAAGTCCTGTACCCGTGTTTCGTGACCTGAAAGTAAAGATTTCGCGTACACACATCTGCAGTCGAAGTTGAATGAAGTCTAAAGTAAATGTATTAATTGATTGAGCTGGACTGTCACACTTGATGTCATAATCTACCCAGTTAACGGGTTGGTCTTCAACTTGTCAAGATGGCCCAGAATACACGTCCCTATGGACGATTACCCCATTGCTTAATTTTATTGTACCTTCACACTTCTAACTGCACCTTCCAGTTGTATAACTGCTCATGTACATGTACAGTATATAGATATATAGTCAGTTGTGATTACTTAACCTCACTTTATCATTCAGTAACACTATTGATTAATATGTTATCATGCAGCACAGTGTGGTATTATTGTTTACATGTACAGACTGTATATAAGATCTTTCTGTCCTGTCACCCACTAACCTCATTGTTTATACATTATACCTTATGGTTTATTTATTATTAACACCTTAAGTGTTTTACTATAATTACTGCATTGCTGAGCCATGGCACAATATGTTCACTGTTCATGCAATTGCATCTGATAATAAAATAAACATGAACATGATTTCCTTCATTTTAAGTCAAGTCTTTGAGTGTAGCCTGTTGCGTTTACTTTTCAAAATATATTCTGTGCTTCCTCTTTAGGCCCCTGCTTTTGGTGAGACACTTCCTGTACCTCCAGAAGGTATGTATCAAGGGATTAATATACTTTACAGTGAGCCCCATCATAGCTAATTTCATTGACAGGCAATGTATGTATAAGTATTGTTGTGTATAAATACTCACCAGCCACTTTATTAGGTACGCCACCAATTTTACAAAAGTAGCTCTGCAAAAACATGGACGTTGCTTGCTATTAAAATGAAGCAGACAGGCTTCTATTTACTGTCATATGAGATTTTGAGAACAGGCTAACCTAGTGACATAGGCACCATTGATCGTGGTATGACTGTAGTAACCAGACGTGGTGATACCATCATCTCAGGAATGGTTGACCCTTTTTTTTTTACACATTATTCTGTAGATTTACAAAATAATGGTAAGATAAAGAGGTCAGAGGAAAATGCTAAAAATGTTTAACTCTATAGAACATATTGAAATAACCACTCTTTAAAACCAGCGTGTGAAATAAGGCTGTCTTTGAACACGCAAAGCATAGAACGTTGGAGCGGATTGGCTACAGCAGCCAAACGACTACGTTGGGTTCCACTCCTGTCAGCTAAGATGTTGCCAGGTTTAAATATTATTTTCTACTGCAACATGCAGATGGTAGGATCAGAATATTGTGTAAAACCAGATAGATCCATCCTACATGTTGTCAATGGTGCAGGCAAGTGGTGTTGTAATGGTATGGGGAATGTTTGTGTCGCACACATTAGACCAGGGGTTCCCAAACCTCTCCTCGGGCCTCCCCATACAGGCCATGTTTTTGTTTTAACCCTGAAATGACACACCTGATTCTATCAATCAAAGGCTTAATGTGTAGTTGACTAATTGAATCAGGTGTGCTAGTTTACGGTTAACTAAAACATGGCATGTCTGGAGAGGTCTGAGGAGAGATTTGAGAACCCCTGCATTAGACCATTCAATACTATTTGAGCATAATTTGCATGCCACAACGTACATAGACATTGTGGGTGACCATGTGCCCCCTTTATAGCCACGGCCTGCCCATTTTCAAATGGACAAATCTTGTAGGATACTGCGCTCACAAAGCAAGCATCCTCTCAAACTAGTTTCAGGAACGTGACAGTGACTTTAGTTTAGCCTCTGCAGGTTCCCTGTCTAAATCCAACAGAGGTCTCCATGACGATTGAGTTAGTTAGAATGTTCACTTTCCAGCACGTTGTTGGAAGAATGCGGTGAAGCTTCCTGACTGTTCTGGAGCCCAATATCTGCGGTGTAGCTAATAAAGTGGCCAGTACAGCATCCCTTTTTTATATCGTAATTATGTACATTCTCTTTTACAGTCGACAGGTGGCATTTCCTCTCCGAGTAGCTCTGCTATGAAGGTGTGTCCTGTGCAAATCTACAGCTACCTTGGTCCAACATTCAAACAAGCACTTCACATACCGTTTTCAGGTTCCATGTTTTTTTGTGGACATTTTTTTGGAGCAACTGATTTCTATTTCAAATGGGGATCAATGAAAGTGTCAATTCTTTGAGGAAAGGGATTTTAGAAATGCTGTATATTATATCCTTATATGCTAGTCCCAACACTAGAATTTTATTTTCAAAGTGCCAATATGTTGTCATTTAGTGTGCTAATGAAATAAGAACCCTCTTTGATATGAAATTCAGAATATATTTTGAAATGTCTTCAATTCTCCCTATTAAAATGTCCAGCTGTAAATTAAGGAAGTGTGCCTTTGATTGACATGACACATTACTAAATGGAAAATCAACTGTTTTAAGTACTCCATTTTGAATGACAACTACATGTGAAACCTAATAGAAAATGCTTTAAATAAATATAAATTTTATTAAAAACACCCACATCTCAGCAATATCAGGAATGATATCAACAGTTTCAAATAAACTGCATTCAGTACATTACAATACTTACAGAATTTATATCCATTCTTAATTTAAATTTTTAGCAAACTGAACTTCAGGGACAACAAGGGAAGCAAAAAATAAAAAAGAGAGACAGAAAATAACTTTTTTACTTTTAGTGTCTCTAACTGCAGAAGGCCAACACCATGGAACTGCTAGCTTAACATTAGACCAGGGCACATCTTGTGCGTTAGTTGAGCTCAGAAAGTCATTCAAGTAACGTTGACTCACACTCCGAAACACTTTGAAGCTGCTTCTACTATGGCTATGCTTGTCACCTGCTATACCCCAAGACATTTTCTCCTCTTCACAACCACAACCTGCTACTTTCGCTGGGTCCTGTACATGGAAATTCAAAATGTCATTCATTCTTTTTTTTTACAATAACATTTTATCCTTTACAAAAAGTATGATTGTAGCTAACAGGAACCTATATAACTGTAAACATTGCTGTTGTTTGACAGTAAGTGTGGCAATGTACCACATTTTCCTGGGTTATAAAGGTAGACTTGAAAGGAAATGGGTATTGCTGACACATGGGCCATGGTTACATTTGACAAAACTACAAGTAACTACACCTTTTAGCATATAACAATAGCAGGGTGTTATTAGTAATCAACAAAATATCTGTAAAGAAATGGTATGTACAATGTGGCATAATTTATTTTAAACACATTTACAATCTACTTAATTCATATCTTAAATAAAATGTTTTGTAATCTTTTATTACATTAGTTTTTTTCTCTGAAATAGAAAGGAAGTGCTTTCAGAAAACAATAGAATTCATGAGGGGTAGAGTTTTCACTCACAATAGTTTCCCTGTCATCTTACTGTACGTCACATTAAATTCAAATGGAAAGGTGAATTGGGGATCATAATTGTTTAGTGGTTATAAATACGTTTTGCTTTAAAACTTTACAGGCACACACATGCCTTATGTACTATCAAAACTGCCCTGGTTTTGCCTCTCAGTAAAAGCAAGTACATCACTATTTACTTTGTCAATTCTATACTTTCCCTTTAGTCAACTCAGTGCATACTGTATTATTTGTTTTAATCGAATTCAAAGTTTACCACCGATGTAGCTAAAACCTAACTACAACATTTTTTATTTTTGCTTGCAAAGTTAGTTTTGTGTGTGTTTTGATTTTTAAAGTGTATATACAACGAATGGGGATTCAAGATGCAAATCCCTGAATGAGAGGAAAACTGAATGAACACAAACTATGTATGTATGCGTGCACAGAAATTAGCTGAAATATCCCTGATTTTGCTATTACATCAAGCGGAAAGTTCAAGTAATACTTCCTAGTAGATCAAGCATGAAGAAAGTAGTAAGCAATGAACTCTGGCCTGAAGGTTTTCGTTATTTGAGTTTTAACCTTTTTTTTCCCTCCAAGTAAAGTAGACAACAAAGTAAGAAATAGAAACACCACTGTTTCATGATCCTATTGCCACACTAGTTCTGAGGTATATGACAAATAGGTGCTTAGACTGTCCATCATTCATTAGCCTTCTCGACAACCCCGGGTCTCACATTATATGTATAGCAGGTAGAGTAGCACCATATGAAATAAAAAAAAGACAGTTCAAACCCAAAAAAGATATTACTTTGCTTACAGCACTAAAACCCTAAAGCGGTAAATTCAAGAGAATAATTAATTTACTGTACAAATCTCACCTTTTATCATACAACTAGATTACAATTATTTCAGGATCCCAACAGCCAGATGCCTTTGAAACTCTGGCACTGATATTGAGTCAACCCGGTTTTATGTCCTCCACTAAAGTAAGGAACATGTAATCAAAAACAACACTCGCATGACAACACATAATATACCCACAGTCCAGGGCTCTTTGATGAACCTATGGTCAAGAACTCTAAAAATATGATGCTGACAGGAAAGTATGTTAGTCTTGCTAAGAGAATGAGGGACTCCCATACCCATCCATTTTTGTTCTTGATGGAAAATGCATTTTGATATACTGTGATTTACAGTATAAAGGACATAACTGAAAATGAGAAGCACCAGAAGTGTAAAAAATTAATTTGCATGATACTGTTGTACAGTAAACATTTTTTCACCAATCATCTGATGTAAAAATTGTAACTTTCAATATCAAAAGTGCTTTGAAACACTGATTTGCAAGGAAAAATTATTTTGCTGCTATGTTTTCAATAATACAGTATTTTCAGTTTCATTCTTTTTCACATTAATCACCTTAAAAAACGTGTTTATCAATCATACAAACTGATGTAGTTCAAATGTGAAGGCATTTCAACAAAACTATAATAAAGACACTCGCCACTTTTAGCACCGTGAACGTGGTGTATCCACAAAATTCAGTGTTTTTCTTACAGTATGTCAAGATTATATCTCATAAACTTTTAAATGCTTAATTAGAAAATTAAAGCCACCAATGAAACTATGTTTCCAGTAAAAATAAGTTCAGATGTATTGGACTTGTTAAGCACCCAAGAAATTTGAACAGTGTGTGTCTTGCAAAAGTAACCAAATAATAAATAATTCGGAGAGGGGGTCAGCCTACCAAAAAGTAATGTCCGATTATTCAAGATGGACAGACCTGATGTATTCAGATCCTCCTCCATTCATGCTGTGTTCTCCTGATACTGTTGCCTACCTTCGGGTACGAAGGATCCACCACGTTGTGATGCTCTTAGCTGGAGGTCTTTTTTTGTAGCACCGTCTGTATAGCACCATTGGTTTCGGTTGTCAGTGTAGATCCCTACAGCACTGAACATTCTCGTATTCAGATGAAGCAGCTGTACGGCCCTGTAACCTTGGTGAAGGCATAGGGTGAGGTGCTGACGTAGGTGTTGGTGGTGCACGACATGGATCTCTCCGTGAGGGTTTGGATGAAGCGTTTGTACGGAGGCTGGCCTTGCTGCTCCGATGGTTCTGCATGCTCGCGCTTCGCGCCCTTCTTGCCGCCCTTGCTGGGCGTGGCCGCGGCGCCCTCTGACCCGTTCCTCTCTGCTTCCTCCTCCTTCTCCCGTTGCTTCTCGGCCATCTTGGCCTCCCACAGCACCAGGCCGTGCTTGGCCTCGTTCATGTTCTTGTGCTGGTAGAAGACAAGCGAGATGCGAGCCGGGTGGTTGCGCTCAGGGTTCTTCAGAGGCGTAGTGGCGTGCAGCTCCCGTTTGGCGCACTCGATGAGGATTGAGCCATGACTGGGCGCCACGGCAACGCCGCCGATCTCCGGATCCAGGAAGTTGTGCTCATTGTCCGACCACAAGGCGGGCTTGTCCTTGGGCGTTGTAGGCGTCGGTGGGCCCGACCCGGGCTCCTGCTTAACCACGGGGCCCTGGAGGTTACCATTGGGGAGCCCGAGGAATCCCGGTTGCGTGGGGGTCACGCACTGTGTTTGGAGACCCATCTCAGTCTTAACTTGCATACGGAAGTGGTCCGGTGGACCGCCCGGGGGGAACATTTGGGGACTCTGGGGGAGGTAGGGGTTTGGGTACCCCCCGAACTGATTGCCTTTGCTCACTGCTGTCGCAAAGTCTAGCCCCGGGTGGTAGGCTGAGGACGGCCTGGAGAGGGCGTCCATGTACTGGGCATCGGGAGACCCTCCGGCAGCGAACGAGGGAGGACCATAGGAGCTAATAGGGTGGAGGCTGGGCCTTATGCTGCTACAGTTGCTATAACCATTGACCTGTAGCCCAGGCTCCCCATAACGTGGAGGGTAGCTGGCCCCGTAGATTTGGGGCACACCATAGGGCTGCTGCATGGCAGGATACAGCGCCCCTGATGTCTGTTGTTGGTACACATCCAGCTGCTTTGGGTTGGAGCTGTAGTAAGGGTGGTAGTTGTCTAAGGGCATGCCTCCATTACACTGGTAACCCTGATAGAGGTTTCCAGGTGTCATGGGGCTGGGATAAGGGCTTGCCGGATTGGACCCATTCATGTACGAGTTGGGCATGTGCAAAGGGGAGGGGTAAGGGCTTGCTGGGGCCGGTGGCGGGGGGTGCATGCTACCAGGCTTGGAAGTGCTTGGAAAGGGGCTCAAGGGGTTGGGGAAGCGGGGGTAGGCGCTGGCTGGATTGGGTGAGCCAGGGTAAGGGTTGAGGGCATTCTGTTGCTGGAGTTGGGTGCTATGGGGGTGCGTGCTATTGGGGTGCGTGCTATTGGGGTGTGTGCTATTGGGGTGCGTGCTATTGGGGTGCTTGCTATTGGGGTGCGTGCTATTGGGGTGCGTGCTATTGGGGTGCGTGCTATTAGGGTGCGTGCTATGGGGGTTGCCTGCTGGCTGACCAGGTGGCTGGTGCGTTGCTCCCATGGTGCCTGTATTAAAACATGGAAGAAGAAAACAATGCCTTATAAGAAAGCAGCTTTGTAAAATGCAAGCAAGTACAGTAGCAAGTGCACTGCAAAAATGCTTTCTTCAAAATAAAATGTAAAAAAACTGCAGAAATTAAGAAAAACTTCCAATGTGAGCACATTTTGCTTGTAACACGACAGAGAATTGTAACAAGCTAGTTAGTTTACAAAATAAATACAAAATTGCCAGTGACAAAACAAAAACAATGACAGATTGTTTTCTCAAGTTGTTTTTTTCTTATTTAACATTTTTTATATATTTTTTTTACTTTGAGGAGGCATTTCTTGCAATGTGACTGTACGATATCACCAGTCATTACACAAGTCGAAGCCAAGTGTACACAGTGATCAGTCTATAAAGATCAGATCTATTTAAGGCTATACTACCAGACGAGTTACAGTACTGTCTTTTGCATTCGTTTGTGACCCACCTGCTCCAGGAGTGCTCTGAGCTACGCTCTCATAAGTGCTACTAGATTTCATCTTGGCCTGCAGGGCTTTCTCTGCCTTGGATGGCGTGTCCGGTCCCCCGGCGTTCTTGTTCGCGGCAGCCCTCTTAGCGTCCAGCTTCTTCTGTCTGCAGGACTTGGCAGGCTCAGAAAGCATGCGGATCTGGCGGCGGAAAGAGTTAAGCACCTGGATGGCGCCCGTCTTGATCTTCTCCCTCTGGCCCTCCTCACTGCCAAATTCGTCGGTCGCAGATGCCTTGTAGAGCGGCAGCACGTGAAGCTGCTCGTCCTCCGGGAGCCTCCCGATGTGCCGGTTGTCCTCCCTGGTTAGCGTGCACACCTGTGATAAACGAGACAAGCTTGTTTATCTTAGTATATTTATCATAATACAACACTGTATTGCCAATAGTCTCTTGGCCGGGGTACACAGCAAAAACTCAGGTGTTAAATCAACACCCTAAGTGTTTAATTAACACTCAGTGAGTGTTCATTTAACACTTAGGGCAGTGGTCCTCAAACCCTTCCATGGAGGGCCAAGTGTATGCTGGTTTTCGCTTTTACCTTGTACAAGCCTGATGGAGTAGCTGACTAATTGGCTAGGATCTCCCCTCACCTGGCAGTCTAGGTCCTAATTATGCTGTAATTGAAGTGAAAGACCAAAAACCAGCATACACTAGGCCCTCCATGGAAGGGTTTGAGGACCACTGACTTAGGGTGTTGACTTAATACTGGGGTTTTTGCTGTGTAAGGTTGGTTGGCTCACCACAGTGCTGCCTCCCTGCATGTTGTGGAGATCCCTGTGTGCGTGTGCGCAGAAGTCCATGCAGGCCGTCACCCCCGAGAAAGGTCGCCCATCTTTATTCCCCAGCCGGCAGTCCGTTGCCCTATGCTCGTGTTCCACCTGTGGGTAAACAATGCAGGTGTTATTTTCTGTCTGCAGACAGGGGGCGTTATTTTCCTAGTCTACTTGCAGTTGTTTTCTGAGAACATGTTTACTGGGTCAAGTAGTAATTTGTCTAAAATACACCAGTACAAAATGCTTTGCAACCACAGTGTTCAGTAAACAATTTCAGCAGGATTACGCCTACATTTTTCTGTTTCAATATGTTTTGCAACAGTTGTGCCCAGAAGAACATTACCCTTAGTGCAGAGATATAAATGCCCAGATGGTGCATTATGAGCATAAAAATAATAATCACTAAATCAAATTTGTATCATAATTCAGGCTAATAACTGGTTTCTTATGTTGATTAATGCGGCAGATCTATAATGTCTAATAGCACACAAACGCTCTTGGTCCAGAAATCCTCACCTGGTTTTGGTAGGCATCTGGTGCCAAGGTTTTATATGTGGGAGCCATTAGGGTAGCTAGATTCTGAAGATTATGCTCGATCCGTTCCTCCTGCAAGAGAAGAAAAAACATAATTGTTTCAGCTTTGACTCAGCTTTGTTTCTTGTCTCTTTTGTAAATATTGTCTGTTGTGATCAATCACATTGTCAAAAAGGACTCACAAAAAAAGACTTAAAGGTAAAATGTACAGTAAAATGCCTTGTGTATACATGTATAAATTTGGTTAAGTGGTGTGCTTTTAATATCACTGTCTTGTTTCTTTGGCGCGGGGGGTCTGTCTTAAATTACAGATCATGTCAAAAGCACATTTGATAGTATTTCCTTTTTGAGGAAGCTAGTATTTTAATTTCTCCAAAAAATCATACAAAAAGGAACTTAAATTCTGTGTCATCCCATGTTTGTTTAAAGTTGTGCTTATAATTTTCTTTAAAGAGACTTGATTAAATAGTTATTCTTTTCCAAATTTTCATAAATAATGTTAACCAATAAACAGCATTTTTATTTCACCTCTTTCGGATCATCCCCTAGTAGCTTGAATTTGCGTGGGATTTTGCTCCTGGCAAACTTGCAGCCATTGTAATACATGCTCCAGGAGCAGCCGAAGGAGAATGAAGCTCCGCAGTCTTCTGGGTCCAACCCCTGGCAGGCACATGTTCTCCTGGATAAGAAAAACTGTCAGCTGTGCTGGCTTTTGAGACAACTTTTTATATATTTACCAAGTGCTTGCACTAAATATGTGTTTTGTAAAAACTCTCAACAGCAATAGTTTTTAGGCTTGTTCTGAATCCTGTGTGTAAGTGTTGAAATAAACACAATTCTGTTAATTGATATACCTGAAATATGTATTATGCAAACTCACAGCAGTCTATGGGCAAAGTATGACAGAAATACATGTTTGGCTTTATTTAAAGATTAGCAATTGAAATCTAAATCACAGCATGTTATTTCCATCAAGCTTTGTACATAGAATGCTAACAGGTTTTGTACACTGATGTGGGTGAGTGTGTGTGTATACATATATACTCTATTCATGCTTTTAAGCACACAAAGCTTCTTTTATAACTTTTGAGTCACCTACACAATTAAAAATAATATTTGAAACCTGCAATTTATCCTGCCTTTCCTATATCCCATGTCTATATAAACAATGTACTACAAGAATAACTAAATGTAACATTTGGCTAGCAAGCTGTCCCTTCATTGCATAAAACAAGTAATGCATGATGATATTGGGAATTGCATTACATCATGCTAAAGTGTGGCGCGCTAACCATTACACATTGGCTCCTATGGAAAGGAGACATTACACATCCTGTTTAAACAGTGTTTGGACAGCTGCTGCCATTGGAATAGATGATGCATTGTATGCATGTTGTAAATATTGACCTAGCCATTCTACCTGACAGTGTAGCCATTTTAGACCAGGTATCTGTAAAATTACTTTGTCACAACTGATATGAATAGGGTTTTATGAAATACATTTGATTAATTGATAATACATTAGATAGCTGTGCTGGAAATTTCATGCATTAGCCATGTTCCAGCTCTTTGCTGTCTTGACTCAATCATATATGTTCAGATAGCAAACTAATTATGGCAAATGATTGGGAACCAGTCAAGACAGGGTGACACAAAAGCATTAGAAAATTGAACTAACATGCATGACAGTTGGATGACAGAATGTCTGAGTGATATGACCGTAGGATGACAGAATGTCTGAGTGACATGACAGTAGGATGACAGAATGTCTTGAGTGATATGACCGTAGGATGACAGAATGTCTGAGTGACATGACAGTAGGATGACAGAATATCTGACTAATGTGATAGTAGGATGATAGACTGTATGACTAACTGAAATAACAATAGGATGATAGACTGTATAACTGACTGAAATGACAATAGGATGATAGACTGTATGACTGAAATGACAATAGGATGATAGACTGTATGACTGAAATGACAATAGGATGATAGACTGCATGACTGAAATGACAATAGGATGATAGACTGCATGACTGAAATGACAATAGGATGATAGACTGTATGACTGAAATGACAATAGGATGATAGACTGTATGACTGAAATGACAATAAGATGATAGACTGCATGACTGAAATGACAATAGGATGATAGACTGCATGACTGAAATGACAATAAGATGATAGACTGTATGACTGAAATGACAATAGGATGATAGAATGTACGACTGAAATGACAGTGGGGTGACTCTGAGGGTCTCGTGCTGGGCATCGTTTGTCTCAAACAACATAATGTTATGACCAGTGTGACTGTGTCTTCTCATAAAAAATTCACCAAATGGTTACGCATCTCAGATACTGGTAGGGTTTGTAAGTAAAACATGCCAGGTTACCACAGGATTGGTTAATTGATATTAGGATCAGAACCAGTTGATATTAATCTGTATCATCTGTCATGCATTATAAAATCTATTTGTTTTTCAGCAACACTGGGGAGAATTGTTCAGTTGCGCAGTTTCAAGTCAAGCAGTGATAGTTTGTACTTGGCAATACAAATTAAAGCTGTGTTTAGTGAAAAGAACAGAGATTTTATAATGCTGTAGGGCTGCTTTGTTCTTTCTGGTGCTGGAAGCCTTCAACCTGTACAAGAAAGGACAGTGACACCACACACATCAAAAACACTCAGGAACAGTTAAGGTAAACAGTTAAAAATCTTCGATTTTTCAGGAAAGAAAAAGTGCCGTGTCGTGCCTAAGAACAGCGTTCAGTTGAATATTGGCCATATAACCCTGATGCCTTATTGCTTAAAAAATTAGAGTAACACAAGAATTTATTGAAGTGTGTGCCTTGTTCTACTGTGAGATTAGAGGGCATGCTTTTTCAAGCAAGACAGAAGTTCCCTCACTCTTCATTGATGGCACATCGTCGCTGGGTGAGCGCTCCGTGTTTGGTCAGGGTTCCACTGAGCTCAGTGTAGAGCTGGTCAGCCAAGGTGGTCGAGATACCCTCCCAGATCAGGATGACCACCACAATGCACGCCGTCTCGCACGAGTGCCGCTCACGCTCACGCACGAGCACCAGGAGTTTCTCATCAACACTGCCGCGCCGGATCACCTGCAACGCGCACAGTTGGAAATACATTTTCAGAATATCATTAAAGATTACATATTTTCCTACCGAGGGACCTAATGGATGGATCCTGTTGCTTTTCCTCAAACATGACATGAATGTTGCACATTTATATAAATGTAAATGCTGCTGCTAACAGAAATGTATTTTTACAGAAAATAAACATTCTGTGCTAGTCCATTGGGATTCTAATCTGTCCCATCAGCAATCGTAGACGATCCACAGTTTAGCTGTAGCCTCGACTGGCTCACCAGATTCACTTATCAAGGGTTTGATAGTTAATAGACAAGTTCAATCTGGTGTGCACACTCAGGAATACTTTAAATACATGAACCAGCTGGGGTTCCCTGAGGAGAGGTTTGAAAACCTCTAAACTAGTCAAAACATTCTGCATGGTTAAGCCTTGTGACGCAACAGGTAACAACCCGTAATAACACGTAACAACAGGTAGCAACAGTATTCAACAGGGAACAACAGTTAGCAACAGGTAACAACACGTAACAACAGGTAGCAACACATAACAACAAGTAACAACAGGTAACAACACGTAACAACAAGTAACAACAGGTAACAACAGGTATCAACAGGTAACAACAGTTAGCAACAGTTAACAACAGGTAACAACAGGTAACAACAGGTATTAACAGGTAACTACAGGTAACAACAAGTAACAACAGGTAGGTATTAACAGGTATCAACAGGTTTTAACAGGTATCAACAGGTATTAACAGGGAACAACAGGTAACAAAGCTTCATAAGGGATTGTTGTCAGTGTTTGCAAGATGCTACCTGGTTCAATCCCAGGATATGGGCAAAAGAGAGAACTGTTTGAATGTGAAATGTACAGAAACTAGAGGGCTTAATGTGTTTTTACCATCACAACATACAACTTCCTTTTTTCAAGGAAACTTCTGGCTTCTTTAGTACTTTAGAGGTCTATGACCTGGATAGTGCCATACGTCACACTTACCCATTTTGCTATGGGGCATCCCTGTGTACTCTTGCCCTCCTTGCCAGTGTAAACCACTTTTTCAATTCTGAGGGCACTTCCAGTTAGCCCAGACCTTCAAATGTAAGAATAGTAGTTTGGTTACATACACTAAATGCATTGGTGATTGGGCATGGTGTTTGCAGCACACTTTGTTTTATCCCATACATTGAATAAGAACACATTCTCATTCACAGCAATGGCCAAGAAGCAGTTAGAGTAAACTTTAAAACATCTGAGTTTACCTTTTACGGCTCAAAGATTTGATTGAGCAAAACGTCAGGTTAAACTTTCAGGGCTCTCTCTAACCTCTCCCTCCATATGCCTCTCTGATTGTAAAATCTCTCAATTGAATGTAATGTTCAAAGACAAAGATCGGTGCAGATGAAGGGGCGCAGATGGCTCAGTGGTTAGGCAGGGAGACTAGAAGTCGAAAGGTTGCCGTTTCGGTTCCTGACTGCCAAATGTCGTTGTGTCCTTAGGCAAGGCATTTTACCCGTAGTTGGTACAGGGGGATGTCCCAGTACTTACTGTCACTCTGGATAAGAGCATCTGGTAAATGACTAAAAGGTACGTTTAATGTGTAGGTTCACTCTTGCATTTTGTTTGTGCCGATTCCTGAAAGTTAAACCATTATCCTGGGTGCTGTATTGCTTATGATCATTGCTCTACCAACTAAGGTAAAGAAGAGCTGACGTGTAAGCATTTATTACCAGGTCAAAAACGAATGAAAAGTCTACATGTGGAAGACACAAGGTATGCCACAAGGTTGAAGTCTGTTCATTTGTTCAATATTCAACCTGTCATTCAAGTATGGAGGTCATGTGATGTGAAAAATACAAAAATATCTATGGTTTGATAAACCCTGAATTTAAAGCTGCACTATGTAACTTCCAATTGTCTTGCCGGCCCGAATTTTTTTATATATTTGTTTTTAGGTCAAGGTCAAGGTCATTTTATTTATATAGCACAATTTACAACAGCCACTAGGCTGAGCAAAGTGCTTTACAGAAAATAAATCTAAAAAGTAATAATAAAATACCTATATAACAACACACAGTAACACAAGTATGGAAGTATAAAACGTAGGCTAAAAATAAAAAAATAAAATCAGCCAGAGATGAAGGTTAGTAAGCTAAAGAGAACAGGTGGGTTTTTAATAAAGACTTAAAAACAGACAAGGTAGGGGCCGTTC
>JACXGM010011809.1:0-24629 GCA_016801145.1 Umbra pygmaea
TGTTTCTCTTAATAGGGATGTAAATTTGGGTGTCATCTGCATAAAAATGAAAAGAAACACCATGTTTCCTTAGGATGGAGCCCAGAGGTAGCATATAGAGAGAAAATAAAGAAGGGGCCAAGATGGAGCCCTGCGGAAGCCCACATGTGAGGGGTGTCATAGAGCTGGAGAAGTTGCCCATCTTTACTGAGAACTTCCTTTCAGACAGGTATGACTCAAACCATGTCAAAACCGAAGCCCTTAGACCCACCCAGGACTCTAGTCTAGCTAAGAGAGTAGGGTGGTCAATGGTATCGAAGGCTGCCGAGAGGTCTAGGAGAACAAGAACTACGGTGTCTCCGGAATCACTAGAGAGATAAATATCATTTAGCACTCTCAGGAGGGCGGACTCAGTGCTGTGGGCAGACCTAAAACCAGATTGAAAGACCTCAAAAATACTATTTTTTTACAGAAAATGTTGGAGTTGATTTAACACAGTTTTCTCTAATAGTTTGGAAATGAAAGGTAAAACAGAAATGGGTCGGAAATTTTTTAAAACAGAGGGATCTAGTAAAGGCTTCTTAAGTAGAGGTGTGACCGTGGCCACTTTAAGATTGGCAGGAACAGAGCCTGATTTGAGACTCTTGTTGATAAAAGAAACCATACCATAATTTTGCAGTGCAAATTATGCTATTTAAACAGGCATATCAATGATGACATGACTATTTGTGATTCTAGCGTTTGTCAATGGGAATTCAAGTGTTTGTCAAATGTCATTTATGCATTTTACGCTGTGCTTTTGTGTTGCAAAGCACTGCATAGTGTAGGGAGTCATAATCTGATATACATCCTTTTTTCCTCATATCAAGAAATAAAATGTTCATAGCATTTGTAAGCTGGTCAGTTGGAAAGAGTAGTTCTGTTAATATGGCTGGAATTCTATCACCTTTTACGTGTGGACATGGCCCTGTTTAGGTGCCAGTTGTGTTATTCTATTCATGTTTGATCTGTACTGCCTGCCTGCCTTCATGAATACACACACACAGTGAAACACCCATTTACTATCTTAATTTCATCTATCGTTTCACAGGAGTATGAGAGGGGCTTGAAGTACATCCGAATTCTCCTGAAGAATGAACCAGGAAACACCCAGGCTCTGGAACTGGAGAAGCTCATAGTGAAGGCCTTGAGGAAAGGTGAGGTGCTCATAGTGAAGGCCTTGAGGAAAGGTGAGGTGCTCATAGTGAAGGCCTTGAGGAAAGGTGAGGTGCTCATAGTGAAGGCCTTGAGGAAAGGTGAGGTGCTCATAGTGAAGGCCTTGAGGAAAGGTGAGGTGCTCATAGTGAAGGCCTTGAGGAAAGGTGTGGTCAGATGTGCCAATTCAGAGAGTTGGGAGGACAGAAGATGCACATTTGGTCAATGTTGGGCTGGGTTGTAGATGCATCAGTGCAGCAAGGACAAAAATATGTTTACAGATTCTCAGTCAGTTATCAATTGGGATCAATGTTTTATGCAGGGTTCCTACACAGGTCTGAAAAGTATTGAAATTATGGAAAATAATTTATCTTATTTCCAGGTCTGAGAAAGTATGGAAAAAGCACAAGCAAATCTGGTAAAATATGTGCAATTCCAAACCTTTTTCATGTTGCAAAATAAGCAAGTACTATAAATCAATATTTGCTGAAAAAGCACTTCCCCCAAAGGTACAGCCAGCATAGATGGTTGGAAAATGTAACTGTACTGAAAAGAGCAATAGAGAGATGGCCACAGATCAAGGTCTATGTCTCAACTGCAGGGACAGTACCACACCCCAAGAACAAGTACTTTGTGACAGTTAAGGCCAATGTATTTCTCTCAATAGCCAAAGTGTTCCAGCCTTTCCTTGTAAAATATTAAACTGACAAGCCCATGCTACCATTCAATTGACTTGTTCAGCCCAGAGATTCATCCATGATGATGCGTTGTGGAGCTTTACAACCCCTGTAAGGCTTTTCTCTGAAGATTTTTCAGATCCAGGTAATCGCAAAGATCCTTGATCAACATTGGTTTAGTTGCTGCAGAACTCCTCAGAGTTAAAAAACTGAAGGTCTCAAAAAGAGATACTCTAACTATCAGAACTGAGTTTAGGACATTTCTGGTTACAGCTGTGGTACAGCAGCTGGAGAAATGCCCTTGGTGGTAATCACTGGTGAGAAACCTGGGATGGCTGGCAGCTTAGAAAATCAAAGAGAATTCAGAATCTCTGCCTTCAAAATATTTCAAGTGAAAGAAAACAAATGTGATCAGATCATCGCTTACTTTAAAGACTGCAATATTTTACAAATCCAGTGATGTCATTTCACAGTTCAATGTGGCTCACTCAAGGTTGGACAGCTAAATTACTAATATGTAAATGTACAACTTGTCTACTACTTATGTTCTTAGATTTCTATCTGTAAAATATTCTTGTAAAATGGTTTTAAAGATAAGTATGTAACATGCATTCATTTTCCTAATGGTAATAAATGCTTTAAAAAAAAAGATCTTTAAATGTTATGTACAGTAGGTTAATAAACCATTGCATTTGCCTCAATAAGCAAAAATAACAGACCTAGAGTAGGGACATTTTCTTGGAGGGCTTCAAATTGAAATATGGAAAAGTATGGAATTTTAAACTGTAAAAGGTGTAGGAACCCTGTTTATGTGTTGCAGTGTGTGACTGTCACCATGCAGTTCACTTTCATGGGAGTGTTTGAACACTGTACAGTGGTTGGCATGTGTAGGAATTTAGAGATTGTTACATACGTTATACAATCTTTGTTTCCTTAGATGGCTTGGTTGGCATGGCGATAGTTGGAGGGATTGTTGGTGGAGTCGGCCTAGGTGTGGCTGGATTGGCTGCACTCATTGGAATGGCTGCGTCAAAGAAGCTCTAAAAACGTGTTGGACAGCACTACTGACAAAGCCATCCAGATACCCACAATGCCTCAATGGAACGCTGGCTGACTACAGTCTGTCATTATTACCTTCACATACATATAAGCCCTGTCATCAACATAACGATTTACTGTTCCTTTATCCTGTATTCTAACCTGAAGTGCAATTACAGTTTATAAAAGGGAAGATTCAAGTCAAATGTTGGTACACAGCTGTTTTTTATTCCAAACAGTTAAATATTGCTGCATAGAAAACAAGCTAATTGTTATTATTTCTAATGACGTAATGACTTATGTAAACATATAACTGACGTTGTATAATCCATATTCGTCAACAATAGTGTAGTGAACATAGTCATTTTATTTAAATGGTCATAACCAATGCCTGGTATTCTCCATGTTAACCTATTCAGCTCTGATGAAATCATTCTAGAAAGTTTTCAAATACTTTACTATTGCATGCTGTCAGAATTATTGTAACTGTGCCACAGTAGCCATACAGTAAATGCAAAGACATCGTTGTCAATTTTGAAATAGATAAAACATTAGATTTGACAAAGAAAATGGAAAGGAAACCATCTCGTTAAATACATGTTTGTGCATTGCACTTGCAAAATGTCTGCCTTTCACTTCATAAGTTTGCTCAGACAGTTGTCTCGTAGTTCTCAACCACCAGAGGGTAATGTCTGGTTTTGGGTGTGAAGAACAGTCCTAGGGGCCAACTCTGATTTTGTGTTGCTCTTTGGTTTTGTAATCAAATTGCAGATGCTTAGACTTGTAATATTTTTTGTACTTGGATGTAGATAACTGTTTTTTGTTAGTGGGTTTGAACTAGATGGTAGCTTGGATGCAAATGGTTTAAACAAGTCTTTTAATACCTATATTTCAGATCTATGGTAATTTTTTTGTCTTCTACCAACCTTGCCGAGACCAGTATGCATTTCAGGGTCTGGAGAGTACAGAGTTGATTTAAATTGATTTGTAGAATGTGACTATAAATACCTTCTATTAAGTTTGAAAATAAGTTAATTTCAACAAGTATGGAAAAGTTGGAATGTATTTGCACTCATTGCACAGTAGTGATGATTCTTTTTTGTTTGTTTTTGTAATGTCTAAAGGGAAAGGGCGTGATGCCAAATAATACAAACATTGGTTATTAAATAAATTATGCTTTTCATTCATAAGAAACCATGCAATATATAAAAATGCTTTATTAAAATAGTAACTTTTACAATAACCTTTTTCTTGTAATTTATTCTGGTAAATTCCTTAAAAATAGTATTTGAAAAGTGACACGTTACAGTATATAATAAATACCATGGAAAGGGAATAGAGACCCGCACACTGAGGAAATAAGGACAGAGTCCAAAAGTTTTAGGCAACAACAAAGGTTTCTGTCAGTTGGGGGTATTCCATCAATGCCGCTATTGAAATCTGCCCCTATTTAAAAAAGCCTGGTTTGAATGAACCCCAACTTTCAATTCAGGCTCAAGCGATTCCATTAACAGTATATAGCCGTATCTTGTCAATGCTAACTCAAACCATGCTTAAACCCATTTTTCACCAAATGTGTCGAACCCTTCGCGTTACGCTGGTAGTCATTCATTGTCAATGGAGCAGTTCTAAACTGCATTGGGACTCCTGCTCTGGAATGCATTGCTTTCTGTGTTCAATGTACAGAATAGTTACCAACCAAAGCCAAAAAAAGTTTACTTACGTAATTGTACTTGAAATGTATTTTATTTATACTAAATATACTTATATATTATTTTGGTATGTATATTTTGAAAGCATACTTCAATTATAGTTAATTAAATTATTCATACTTATGGTTAAATATAAGTGTACTAGAAGTATAATACTACTTTTTTGCTTGGGTACATAGGTTAGACTATCACATCAGATTAATTTCTAAACAGATCTGAAGCGCCACAATTTATTCACAATAATACGTTACTGAGTTTGTTCCTCACCATTCATATTAGGCTGGACTAAAAACACACTGAGGAGCAGCACACTGGACAGTAGCAGGGCAAGATAAACGAAATTCCACAATGTCAAACCTGGTGGAAATTCAACACACTTCTGATTGCACACTCCTTATATAGCACATGGGTACAACATGTAACACACGGGGGATTGCACACTCCTTATATAGCACACGGGTACAACATGTAACACACGGGGGATTGCACACTCCTTATATAGCACACGGGTACAACATGTAACACACGGGGGATTGCACACTCCTTATATAGCACACGGGTACAACATGTAACACACGGGGGATTGCACACTCCTTATATAGCACACGGGTACAACATGTAACACACGGGGGATTGCACACTCCTTTTAAAGTTCATTCGGCAATTATTCGCAGCACTTCACTTTTTCTACATTTTGTTATTACACCCTTGTTCTGAAATTGATGAAAATAATTATTTCCCTCAAAATTCTACAAAAAATACCCCATAATGACAATGTGAAAGATGTGTGTTTGAAGTCTTAGCAAATAAAGATAATCATAATAATACTGAGCAATCAGGAGAGGGGCCTTAAAAGGCGGATTGTTGCCGTCGCCCACGTCGGGCCGCGTCACCTTGGTCTTTGGGAAAAAAATAGCACACGAACACACCACCTTGACACCCTTGACACGGCCGACAGCCCAAGCACCACCTACATTGTGTGCATGCGTGAGAAGGAAATAACCCTCAATACCGGCAGGCGGAAGTAATTTGTACTTTTCGGTTAAAAAAGGGGGCGCCAGAAGCAGCAATGTGGAGAGACAAATAATTATTGTGGTACTGTATATGTATGGTACCGGGCAAGACAATTTTCTAAGTGGTCATAATTTTTATCACACTCATCGAGAACAATGTCCAATGAAGACATGCAAACGGTACTGGCATTGGGAGACCCCTCTGTCTTCTGTTGGTTAAAACCCTTCAAAATCCATTGACGCTCTGGTGGGAAAACGCTATTATCTTCCGAAACCTACATGCGAAAATAATATTATTATCTCGCGAAAATAATGTGTGGTGGCTCATCTCTGTGGGATAAACACAGCCGGAGCTATGGTGCCTCAAAGTCGGTCATGTTTTTTTTCAAAGACGGTCGCCTATTTTACTAAACACATTACAGACAGGAAGTAGGAAGTGAAAATGACAAAATAACTGCAATGATGTAGGACATCATCCTGCATAACACCAACACTTTTAAAAAGTGAAAAATGGCAGGGATTTCAAAAACATTTAGAAATGGGAATTGATGTTGACTTGTTTGTATGGCCTCTAAACTTTGCACACTGGTCCAGGAGCCCTGGGGGCTTGACAATAAATAATGAAAAGCCTTATTCATTATAGTTTACATGCTTTTACACATAAATAACAACCAAATATACATAAGTTCTTTAGTTTTTTTGGGATAAATATTTAATAAAACATAAAATTCAAGGACCCAGGATGTTGGATTTCATTCATCCTTGTTGTAGCCATGGGTCTGCTTAGTCCAGAACCATAAGGCACTTCACTGTAGGTCAAAGTATGAACTTTCTAGAGACCAAAAAGTCAACTATGTGCCAGGCGGACCTAAAACCTTTTAGACCTTGAAGGGTTAAAGAAAAAGCAGAGGTGACACCTATGTCGTGAGCTCGAGATGAATGAAACTTCGTTTGGCACTTTCCCACTCAGTTCCATACACTGAAGCAACTTCTCAGTCCAATTATAAGACTGAAAACACAAAGTACCGGGACTGTATCTCCGTTGGGGAACATGTGGTGATAACACTGCACTTATTGATTGATTGATTGATTGATTGATTTTTATTTAAAAGGGACCATGTGCAATTAATAACATAAATGTAAACATTTGATGCATTACACCAGAGTTAGCCTTAGGCTAAATTACATCTGCAGTCCCCAGGCACAAATAAATACAATACCTATTGGCTACAGGTAAGCAAGGTAACAATAGTTATATATTACTGCACTTCATTTTGATTCGTATGCTGCTTTTTTTCCAGTGATAAAAAACTTGATGTGATTAAAACACAATCAGCCATTCCAATGCTTCCAGAACCTGGTCTGCCATAAATAATGAATTCTGTAACTGATTTACAGTCTAATTGTTTTACAGGCAAAAGCTTTAGGAGCCTTTCTTACCAGTTCTGAGTTGGATTATCAACAATCTGTCAATTTGTTTTAGAAACATGTGAAGCAATCTACCATGTATTGAAAGACAAATAACTGAAGGTATGTGTGAACTTTTTATGTTAGGTAGAGTAGATTGGATGCTGAGGTGAGTGATAAATAATATACTTAAGTTGTAAGGCACTATATATATGTGGGTGTGTGTGTGTGTGGGTGTGTGAATATGTGTGGGTGTGTGTGTGTGTATATGTGTATGAATATGTGTGGGTGTGTATATGTATGTATGTGTATATATATGTGTGTGGGTGTGTGAGTGGGTGTGTGTGTGGGTGTGTGAATATGTGTGTGTGTGTGTATTTATATATTTCTATATGTGTGTGTGTATATATATATATATATATGTATATGTATATGTATATATATGTATATGTATATGTGTGTATACACTCACCTAAAGGATTATTAGGAACACCATACTAATACTGTGTTTGACCCCCTTCTGCCTTTAGAACTGCCTTAATTCTATGTGGCATTGATTCAACAAAGTGCTGAAAGCATTCTTTAGAAATGTTGGCCCATATTGATAGGATAGCATCTTGCAGTTGATGGAGATTTGTGGGATGCACATCCAGGGCACGAAGCTCCCGTTCCACCACGTCCCAAAGATGCTCTATTGGGTTGAGATCTGGTGACTGTGGGGGCCATTTTAGTACAGTGAACTCATTGTCATGTTCAAGAAACCATTTGAAATGATTCGAGCTTTGTGACATGGTGCATTATCCTGCTGGAAGTAGCTGTCAGAAGATGGGTACATGGTGGCCATAAAGGGACGGACATGGTCAGAAACAATGCTCAGGTAGGCTGTGGCATTTAAACGATGCCCAATAGGCACTAAGGGGCCTAAAGTGTGCGAAGAAAACATCCCCCAAACCATTACACCACCACCACCAGCCTGCACAGTGGTAACAAGGCATGATGGATCCATGTTCTCATTCTGTTTACGCCAAATTCTGATTCTACCATCTGAATGTCTCAACAGAAATTGAGAGTGGTTATTTCAGTCAAATTTGCCAGCTTGAAGCAGTCTGCCCATTCTCCTCTGACCTCTACAATCAACGAGGCATTTTCGCCCACAGGACTGCTGCATACTGGATGTTTTTCCCTTTTCACACCATTCTTTGTAAACCATAGAAATGGTTGTGCGTTAAAATCCCAGTAACTGAGCAGATTGTGAAATACTCAGACCAGCCCATCTGGCACCAACAACCATGCCACGCTCAAAATTGCTTAAATCACCTTTCTTTCCCATTTTGACATTCAGTTTGGAGTTCAGGAGATTGTCTTGACCAGGACCACACCCCTAAATGCATTGAAGCAACTGCTTCAAAAGTGATTGGTTGAGTAGATCATTGCATTAAGGAGAAATTGAACGGGTGTACACTCACCTAAAGGATTATTAGGAACACTGGTTCATGGCTGCAGAGCTGCTTGAAGTTTTGTGCCAGTATTGGCATAATGTCCCCCAACATCAATGTGAAAGACTAGTGGAGAGCATGCCAAGACACATGAAAGCCAATTATTATTATACAAATATTATTATTTTACCAAATTTTGATTTCTTAACTCTTCCTAAGTAAATACATTGGTATTGTGTTGTTTGACAATGAATATGAACTTATTTCCTGTAACCACCTCCCTGAGCTGGTGCCCAATCACAGCTGTTGGTGATCATGTTTCCATCTGGTGACTATTAATAATAATAATAATGCATTCAACTTATATAGCGCTTTTCTTCCAAGCAACTCAAACCGCTTTACACAGTGAGGGGGAAAGCCCACCTCATCCACCACCAATGTGTAGCCCCCACTTGGGTGATGCACGGCAGCCATATGGTGACTCCAGCTGGACAACTGCAGAGCACATCCTGTTGTCCCTGCCCAAGACAACTGAATTGTGTTGATGCTACACAAAGACTGTGGTCACTCCTATCTTCATTTATTGACACTAATTAAACACTAATAAACAATGTGACCTTAATAAAATCTGCTGTTGTCAGGATCTGGCTCAGACAACAGGAGGCCCCAAAAGCAGCAGATGACACAGGTAAGAGACAATAATAATATTTATTGTAATAGTAGTTAAAATCAAATGGAGGAAAGCAGACAGGGTGATGAGTGGTAAGGATAATCCAGGTAGGTCACAGAACAGGTTTGATGATGATGGAGGTTTGCTGGGTAAATCTGGCAGGCTGCCAGCAGACGGCACAGGGGTAGATGGTCGGCGGGTGGACTGGATACAGAGTGGAGAGATTAGCTGCTGTATGGTCCCAGGGTTACTTGAGCACCAGACAGGAGTACAGGTGGCAGAGTGGATGCAGCAATGGATCTGCAGGCAGGCAGATTAGTAGTATTCTCCGTAGGCAAGTCTGGTGTTTCTCCTGGTGTGGATGACCATGTCATAAAGGTAGGCGGGTGCGTAACTCCGATGGGGTTTGTGCAGGACGTCAATCAGGCACTGAAACGTGGCCCAGTGTAACCCAAATGGTAGGACTCTGTATTGCCACTGGCCACTGGGGGTGCTGAAGGCCGTCTTGACCTTGCCAGTACCCCTTGTTCAGGTCCAGGGTCGAGATGTTATGGACCCCACCCAGGCACTCCACAAGGTCGTCCACACAGGGCATGGGGTAACTGTTAAAATGGGATACCGCATTGAGCTGCTGAAAGTCAGTACAGAAGTGCTGTGAAATCAAACTTGAGTTCTATGACCACTGGGGTAGGGACGGGGTGCCTGGCTGCTTGGCGTTCATCTTCTAGGTGAGCCAAATGGGTGTTAACTGTGTTGAGTGATGGCTGGTCGGCCAGTTGCTGTTGCCGAGCCACCCCCTGGGCTAGCTGACAGAATTCGTCCTACATACTCCCTGTAGGTCCCTTTCCAATGGGTGTCCTTATGGACCAACAAGACTGTAATAAAATGGCAAGAAAAAAATGAGGTGGGTATGAGAGCAGACACATGCAAACTAAATATTCAGTCAGCTCTTAACTCTGCCTGCATCCTCCACCAATCTAATGGTGACAGAGCGGAGAACAGACAAGGAGAGGTTTTCAATCTGTCTAAGCAGGTTTTAATAGGGAAAACTCAGAACAGAAATCAGCTACTGATTTAGCAAAATTAACAGTATTACAGCCTTGGACCTATGTGGGTCCATCCACACCAGCCACTTTATTATACAGTGATGCAATGGCTTTACTTGCCGGCAAAGGGTTCTGTCCCCTTCTCTCAGTCTTGTGCAGCATCTGTGAACGGGAAAACAGAGGGAAAGAATCACAGCAAGTCATTAGCAGGAACACAAGATACAGCTCACCTGCCAAGTCTGTGAGTTATAGAAGGTTCCTCATCTGCAATGGTAGGTGCCAGCTGTGAGGAGGGGGTGTGTCTGGGTCTTTCCTTCCTTCTCTAGATCTGCGCTGTGTTGCTGTTGTTTTAGACACAGTGGGTCTGTGTCTTGGGCTGTCAGCCTGAGGTGCTGTCCAATGTGTTTTTCCCTTAGGAGCAGAGCACTTGGGGAGAATAGGGCATATGGCTCTTCTCCTGTGCCAGTGCCACACTACAAATACCACAAAATATAAAATCTCAGCAAAAAAGAATCATCCCTTTTTCAGGACACTGTATTTTAAAGATAATTTTGCAAAAGTCAAATAACTTTAAAGATCTTCATTGTAAAGGGTTTATACAAGGTTTTCCATGCTTGTTCAATTACCAAAAAATTAAGGAGCATGCACCTGTGGAAAGGTTGTTGAGACTTCAACAGCTTACAGACCGTAGGCAGTTAATGTCACAGTTATGAACACTGATGAGACTAAAGACACCTTTCTACTGACTGAAAGGGTCCCTGCTCATCTGTGTGAATGTGCCTTAGGCATGCTGCAAGGAGGCATGAGGAGTGCAAATGTAGCCAGGGCAAAAAAATGCAAACAGTTGTTTGTTTTCTGTTCATACAAATATTTTCACATGTTAAGTTTGCTGAAAGATGACAGCAGTAGAAAGTGAGCAGATGTTTCTTTTTTGCTAAGTTTATACTTTATACTCAATATTAGTCACTATTGATAACGGATTGCAAATTCTGCATATTGTCATTCAGTAACACTATTGATTGATAACATATTGGTTTAACTTATTATAAACCCCAGTGTGATTTGAGGGGACTGTTTAGATGTCCAGACTGTATATACATAGGCTGTTCCTCTCCTTTCACTCTTTATATCTTATTGTTGACATTTTTATTCTTTATTGTTTTTACTATTTAGGTAATGTCCTTCACAAATATTCACAGGAAAGGTAAATAATGAGACAGAGGCAGAGTTTTGAAGGATTTCCTTGGCTCACCAACTGGTAATAAGACAGCATGTACTTAAATCTTTCTAACATAACAAAGTAGTGATGTTAACGACACAAATAACATACTTTTACTTTTAAATAATGCAAAACAACAAACCAAACCCCTCTGGGTTTTCTCTGGCTCTCGAAGTCTTCTGGCAATGAGTTGGAGAGAGAGATGAACACTAAAGCATTCTCTTAATTCCATACCAAAAATGTTCTGCCCACGTTATCAGGTCAGTGTCCAGTCATTCCAGGCTCCCGTCTTTCATCACTCCATGCCTCCTTACTCTCCTCGTTTCCCATGACTTAGGCTTGCCACCTGTTTCTCCCCACCTTAAATGGAACAGAGAACACAACATTAGTGATTCCAGCTGGGGCTAATTAAGGCTACCTCAGTACTTTTCTCCAACCCCAGATGGTGCTGTTGGTCCACTGTCAGTCCATCTTTCACAATTATAACTGCATTGCTGAGCTGTAGCACAAGATTTGCACTGAAAATACATCTGCATCTCCTGTGACAAATAAACAGAACCTTTCAGATTTTTAATGGCTATTTATATTAACAACAGAATGTTGTTCATTGCTGTCAACATAATATCTATGAACATTTTATGACACACTATGACTTATTAGACTAATATACATGTTTTAAGGGTTTTATTCAAACTATATAGTGTTGTTTAATATAATTTCTTTATTGTAAAATAGTATTTTACATTGAACAGACATCTTTCAAATTACTTCGCTCAGTGGGTAAGCCCTTAATTTCTACATCCTAGAAACAACCGTTGTTCATTCGCTGATGTCTAATTTTCCATTAACAAGGCATTCTGGTCATCAATGATTATCTGGCACCAAACAAAATGGATAGGGAACACTTTAGAAAATAATTCCAGCATTACCTCAAATGCTAGCAATTCGAGAGAGTGATTTCTGCAAGTTTATACAACAAAGTAATATTTTCAGCTTAAGCACTCTTTGATACATCTCAGAAATTTTATTATAGGGTAAAAATGCCTTTGGTTTGTAAGCTTGGGAATTGATGTATATGTCCTACCAACTTTGCATACGGGAAAAAAGATCTGTAATTTTGTACCATGTGGTGTGGACATGCTTGTCATTGGATATTTTTCCCAAATGTGTAATTATTTCTACAACAGGAAAAGTTATTCAAAACTGTTTTTTGTTAGCTGTTGCTCTTTATTGTATGTTGATCAGATAGTTCTGATGATCTGATAAGCTAAAAGGGCTCTGAAATTCATTTAAACTTGATGTCATAATCACTTAATTGTATTCCTTTACCTTGTGAAAAAACAAGGTTAGTTAATAGTTGACTAAGGAAGCATATCTAATTACTTAGGATGTAATATGCATGATAGAGGACATGGGAGGTTGCTGTGCCTATTATTGCTTTAAACAGTCTTAATAAAGGACAAAGAAAGAGGTTAGTTATCAGTTTAAATGTATTATGTCACCTAGTGGGATTGGGATTCAACTTAGTAAATAGCAATAAATTCTATTTAGCCAAAATTTTGATCAAATACATCAAATGCCTACACCTCCGATAGAATGTCAGTCCTGAGACGAGTAAGAATATGTCTGCTCTGGCAATGTGTCAGGGGGGCAGCAATCAAATTAATGGTAGTATCCAGACAACCCCAAAAAGCAACATACCTGTGTTTTCGTAGTTGGGTGGGGATATTTGTGCACCGCTTCAGTCTTCTTGGGCTGTGGTCTCATAAGCCCCTGACCAATGAGATGGTCGAGGTAACATGCCTCAGAAAGACCCAGGATACATTTTTGGGGATTGGCGGTCAGGCCTGCTTGCCAGAGTTCAACCAAAACCTTCCAGGGGCAAAAATAATGTTCTGCCCACTTTTTGACAACATCCTGGCAGGTGGCGATGTACTCACAATGGACCCTAAACAGGATGTCCATCAACTACAGAAAGGTGGTGAGGGCCCCATTTAGTCCAAAGGGCAGGACTCGGTATTGCCAATGGACAGTGGGGTTGCTGAAGTTGTCACTAGCATAGGAGGGCAAAGGAAACAGGTGGAGATGTGATGGGGCCTGTGCAGCCACTCTAGTAGTTAGTAGTTTGTCAGGGAATTGTGTAGCTATTGGCAGACCATGGTGTGTTTGTTCTGGGCTTGAGGGGAAAATTTATTTTAATTGGTCCATTAGATTGTGGAACTCCAATTCTTATCATGCTGTTAATTCAACGTGGACGTCAGTACGTACATTATATGAGAGGGTTACATACTTTATACAAGTGGCCATAGGAACTGGTAGGAGGTATAAGGGAGTGACGCAAGCAATGCAACGGTCTCTTATAGCTTCGTCCCTAGACTTTAGCGTAGGGCCACATTCAACAACATTTCACAGTTGAATGTTTGTAACACTGGGTGTATGACTGGAGATAAGTGTGTAAATCAGAAGAAAAAGGTTTGTGTATCATATTTATTTGTGCTAAGTATGTTGACCGAGCTGTATTTTTCAGGTTCTGTGAATAGTTTCTTGAGTTTTGAGCCTTTACGTTTTGAGCGTCATGACTTCTACAGTGCATCCGAAAAGTATTCACAGCATTTAACTTTTTCCACATTTTGTTTTGTTACACTCTTATTCCGAAATGGATGATATTAACTATTTCCCTGAAAGAAGTGTGTTAGCAAATTTATTAAAAATAAAAAAGGAAAAAGCACATGTACATAAGTATTCACAGCCTCTGCTCAATACTTTGTTGAAGCACATTTGGCAGCATTTACAGCCTCAAGTCATTTTGCGTATGATGCTACAAGCTTGGCACACATACTTTTGGGCAGTTTCTTCTATTTTTCTTTGCAGGACCTCTCAAGCTCCATCAGGTGGAATAGGGAGCGTCACTGCACAGCCTTTTCTTCAGATGTTCAATCCGGTTCAAGTCTGGGCTCTGACTAGGCCACTCAAAATTCACAGAGTTGTCCTGTAGCCACTTCTTTGTTATCTTGGCTGTGTGCTTAGGGTCATTGTCCAGTTGGGAGATGAACCTTCGCCCCAGTCTGAGGTCCAAAGCGGTCTGCACAGGTTATCAGCAAGGATGACTCTGAACATTGCTGCATCTTTTCCTCAATCCTGACTAGCAGGGAGGCTGATGGGGGGACAACTGGGATTGTTATCCTTTTTGTTTTTTGCACAATCATATTTTTGTAGTGGGGGGCCTACTGTAAATGTGAAGTTGTGTCGCAGGCGTGAGGATTCCTGTCGGCATCCCTGCTGGTTAGTCTTCCAGTTCATCTCTCAGCTTCACTGTAGGTATGGTATTGGCCAGGTGATGAGCAGAGACTGGTTTCCTCCAGACATGTTCAGTTCAATCTTTTTTTCATCAGACCAGAGAATTTTGTTTCACATGGACTGGGAGTCCTTCAGGTGCCTTTTGTCAAACGCCAGGCGGGCTCTCGTGTGCTTTTTACTGAGGAGTGCCTTCCGTTTGATCCCTCTACCATACAAGCCTGATTGGTGGAGTACTGCAAAAATGATTGTTCTTCTGGAAGGTTCTCCTCTCTCCTCAGAGACACGCTGGAGCTCTGTTAGAGTGACCTTTGGGTTCTTGTTCACCTCCCTGACTAAAGTCTGTCTCCCCCGATCGCTCAGTATGGCCAGGCGGCCAGCTTTAGGAAGAGTCCTGTTGGTTCCAAACTTCTTCCATTTACAGATGATGGAGCCCACTGTGCTCATTGGGACCTTCAATACTGCAGACATTTTTCTGTAACCTTCACCAGATCTGTGCCTTGATGCAATCCGGTCTCAGAGGTCTACAGACAATTCCTTGGACTTCCTGGCTAGGTTTGTGCTCTGACATGCACTGTTAACTGTGGGATCTTATATAGACAGGTGTGTACCTTTCCAAATCATGTCCAATCAACTGAATTTACCACAGGTGGACTCCAATCAGGTTGTGGAAACATCTCAGGGATGATCAGTGGAAACAGGATGCACCTGAGCTTAATTTTGAGTGTCATGGCAAAAGCTGTGAATACTTAGGCTACAGTTATGTCACCATCACCTGGTCCTTTCAGTAAATACATATTATCTATCTATGAGAGGTTCACCTAGAAACTGAACATTTACTATTCTTACAGTATACTTTGCCAGAAACATTTAACAAATACAATAAAGTAAGTATACTATCATGGGAATAATAGTTGATTCTGTGAATTAGGAAATACAGTTGTGACCAAAAGTATTAGTCCACTTCCACTTAAAATTATACTAAAGTAAGTATAAAGTGACAAGGTATTTGGTATCCACCATCCTTTCTTTCACATTCAATAGAACAGAAACTTTGCTTTTGTAACGTGCGATGAGGGGAAGGAGCCAGACGCATAAGATCATATATCCACATCATTATGTACAGTACACCTGTTCAATTGCTCATTAATGCAAATATCTAATCAGCCGATCACATGGGAGCCAATCAAAGCATTTAGCCATGTAGACATGGTAAAGATGATCAGCTAAGGATCAATCCAAATATCAGAATGGGGAGGACATGTGATTTAAGTGAATGTGGCATGTTTGTTGGTGCCAGAAGGACTGGATTGAGTATTTCAGAAAGTGCTGAACTATTGGGATTTTCCCACACAACCATCTCTAGATGATTACAGAGAATAGTCCAAAAAAGATATGTGTCTGCAAACTTTTGCCACTCCAACGATTTTTTGGCATTAGTAATGGCCACACTGTGCCCTCCAAACAACATTTTCCTCCTCTTTCACACCTCGCCAACAATCATTTCTACTTCACATTGAGTGAAGTTTCTTTTTTTGGTTTTCCTCTCTCTCTTTGCCATGATTTCTCAATCAATAAATATATATTTTGGGGCGTTTCACTGACTATTTATGGGCAATTATGGGTGTGACATGCAGCCGCAAAAGCTGCGCCACATTTAGAGTTGATTGTGATTTATTAAGAAAAAACGGCGTAGGACGTGCGTGCGCAGTTTTTTAAATCTAAATATTTCTTTGCATACGCACGTCCTATATTTCGTCCGTACGCCACTTCTGACGCAAATCCACCACAAAGTTTTATAAATGAGGCCCCAGGAACTAATCCACTAATTGGGTATTCCGACCACTTCATTGACAAGAGGCATTGACGCTAGGACGATTGACGGTTGGCTCATTTCCCATGTCACTACCAAGATCCAACCCATTTGTTTATAGTTGGTAATCACTTAGAAGGCATCACCTTTCTGTTCATTTCGTCAGCCCAAATCCCTATCGTACTAGGACACATGTGGCTTGTTAAGCACAACCCCATTATCGATTGGGCTGCAGGTCGAGTTTCCAAGTAAAGTACGAAGTGCTATACGTTATGTCATACGTCAGCCATTACCCCAGCCATTTCCAGACCTAAGAGGGACATGCCCCCAATTGATCTGTCGCACATTCCTACTGATTATCATGACCTGGAGGAGGTATTCAGTGAAGATCACACCCTTATCCTACCTCCCCATCGCCCTTATGATGGTGCTAAACAGCTCCAACCCGATTCTACGTTCCCTAAATCCAAACTATACAACGTTTCCAGACCGGATAGTGAGGCACTTGAACTCTACATTCACACTTCCTTGTCAGCGTGTCATATCCGCCCATCCTCATCACCATTGTGGGCAGGATATTTCTTTGTGGGTAAAAAGGATGGCGGACTCCACCCATGTATAGATTTCCGAGGCCTAAGCGACATCACAGTGAAAAATAAAAACCCTCTGCCATTGATGCTTTTGATTTTCTTCAGGGATCTACCATTTTCACTAAATTGGATCTCAGAAACACCTACCATCTTATTCAGATGAAGGCGGGCGATGAGTAGCTCACAGGTCATGCCATTTGGGTTGACAAATGCCCCCGCCCTTTTTCAGCACTTCATCTACGATGTGTTACAGGATTCTATCATACAGTTCGTTTTCATATAACTGGGTGACATCCTTATTTTTTCACCAGACCTTGCCACCCATATCCAGCATTTCAGACATGTTGTTGCAGCACCTCCTGGAAAACTGGCTGTTCGTTAAGGATGAGAAGTGCCTGTTTCACACCAAGACCACCTCCTTCCTGGGGTTCGTTGTGAAAGAGTGGATGCTTGTCCAACCTGTGCCCTAAATAAAGTATCCACTCAACCCAGTTTCAGTCTGCTGCATCCCCTGTCCATCCCGCGCCACCCTTAGTCCCATGTCTGGATTTTGTTACCAGTCTACATCCATCTGATTGTAACACAGTCATATTGACCATTGTTGACCTGTTCACCAAATTTGCTTTATATCTACCCCTAACCAAGCTCCCCTCAGCAAAAGAGATGGCGGACTGTCTGGTCAAGGAGCTGTTCCACCGGTTTGGCCTGCCCACGAACATCGTGTTGGACCGTGGTTCCCAATTTATATCGGCAGTTTGAAGGGAGTTTGACAGTCCTCAGGGTTCCATCCCCAATCTAATGGTCAAGCTGAACAGGCCAATCAAAAGATGGAGACTACCTTGCACTGCCTGGCATATGCGGACCCATCCCACTGGTCCTCCCAACTCCCCTGGGTCACCTATATAACACCCTTCCTACGGCTGCGACAGGTACTGTATGTCTCCTTTCCTTAGTTTGTTTGGCTACCAATCCCATTTATTCCCTGCTCACGAAAGTGCCCTGTCTGTGCCCTACATGCAAGCACACATTCGTCGGTGCCATAGGACCTGGTACCAAACTCGGGGACACTGCTGCGCAACACCGAAGTAAACAAGCGACAGGCAGACCGTCGCCGGATTCCTGCTATGCATTACGCCCCAGGTGACAAGGTACATTTGTCGGCTAAACATATTCCGGTACACACTGATGCCCACAAACTGCAGTCCTGCTTCCTGGGGCCTTTCGTCATAGAGAAGGTGGTTAACCACTGACGCTGCCTCCTGCTATGAGGATACACCCTGTTTTTCACACCTCCCAAGTGAAGCCAGTTAAGCTGAGCCCTGTGCTGCCTACATTTCATCAGCCTCCTCCTAAGTTATAAAAAGGTATTTGCATTGGTAAAGCATTAACAAAAAAAAAACCAGACAAATGATGTGTTTATACACTTGCTCTTTGAGAAGTTTGGTATTGGTTTGATTAGGGTTTAGCAATGTCATTTAAAAGGTTTTGTTAAATTAATAGAGTATGTTTTACTGAACGTGAAGGATGGTGCTATTGCTTTGTCAAAGTGCGGCTGAATGTTTAAAAGTTAACCTTTCAAAAGTGTTGATATATACTGGTGTCATAGCAGTAGGTAGTCTTACTCATGTCTTGAAACAGATATTCTTTTTCCTTTGCAGTTTGTAGAGAAAGTGGTTAACCCCTCCCAAGTGAAGCCAGTTCCTGGTTGATTGGGAGGGATACGGTCCCGAGGGGAGGAGCTAGATCCCTTGTCGTCAGACCCTGGATAGCTCCCTGGTCCGCGAGTTCTACCATCGCCATCCTGACGCTCCTAGTGGTCCGTCCAGTGGCGTCCCTCGGGGGGGGGGGGGCACTGTCAGGGTCCCGCCCCCCTGAGCTGTTTTCCCCTCTCATTTTGTGTGCCTTCCCTCTTTTTTTTTATCCCTTGTGTGTGTGTGTGTGTGTGTGTGTGTGTGTGTGTGTGTGTGTGTGTGTGTGTGTGTGTGTGTGTGTGTGTGTGTGTGTGTGTGTCTGGTTTGTTTTGTGTTTGTATGTCTGTTCCAGTCCCCCAAGTCACCAGTTCCCTACACACCACGAAGGCACCCGTTCCTGAGCACCAATCCCCAGCCCTAATCATCACCTGCACCTGTTGATCTGAAACACCTGGGTGAATTGCTGCTCTCCATTCATAAGGGAGATGACAGCGATCAGTCCTTGCCGGATTAATGTACAGCCACACCCTGTGATCTGAACACATTCATTTATTTCCACTCCTTTCCTCCTGGATTGCCACCTGTTCTGTGTGCCAAACCTTGCCTGGACTGACTACCCCCCTCCTTGCGCCAAAACCAGCCTCACTTCTGACCATTCTAGCCCTCCGGATATGTGCCTCTACCCAGTGATTCCACCAAGCCTTTTTGATCCACAACCAAAACCTCGTAATACCTGTCCCTTCTTACGGACATTACTCTGTACCACCTCTGCCTAAACCTCTATCTTTGTATAAACATCATCTGTATTTTTAATTCATCTCTGTTATTTCATTCACTGCTATTGGATCCTTACCTCTGTTCTTAGCCCAGCCTTGAGAGAATAATCTGGCCACAGATGGATCCAGCAGAGATGGATGCCATGCTTCAGGCCGTGACCCATCAAGGGGCACTATTGGGCTCTCACGTTTCTGCCATCCAGGAAATAACGTTGATGCTCCAGGACCTATCGACCGAACTGGTAACCATGAGAAAACAGTTCAGTACACCCACTCGACCTGTCCCTTCTTACGGACATTACTCTGTACCACCTCTTAACCTCTATCTACATTAAAACATCATCTGTATTTTTAAGTCATCTCTGTTTCAGTGTATATTTGGCCATTGTTGACAATATGGATAAAAGCTTTATTATTCCTAAACACCAGATTTAATCAGTCATTTTGTCCCCACCACTTTTTTGAGAAAGTGCATGGTGGCAATCGGGAGAGTTGGGACATTTCCCAGTAGGCTGTTAGTGCTTCGTGGCCGTGAGGTCCGGTCTATTAGTAGTTATATATTGGGAGTTTTTAGCAACATAATTTAGACCGCTGGTCTAAACTGTGCAGCCTCTGCTCAACCCATACGGTGAGACACAGCAGCCTCTGTCAATGAGACGCTAGCGCCCCCCCGGTCTACGAAGCTGTACCCAGCACTTCTGCTGAAAATGCACTTCCGACAATGTTTCTGTCCCCAGCACATTTCAAACCAAACTGACGCCCATGTTCCTAAATTAAATCACAATATTGAAAGCATATAGGAAATCTCTGGTGATCAATCAATGACCTTAAGTTATAAAAAGGTATTTGCATTGGTAAAGCATTAACAAAATAAAACCAGACAAAGGATGTGTTTATACACTTGCTCTTTGAGAAGTGATATTGGTTTGATTAGGGTTTAGCAATGTCATTTGAAAGGTTTTGTTGAATTAATAGAGTATGTTTTACTGAAAGTTAAGAATGGTGCTATTCCTTTGCCAAAGTGTGGCTGAATGTTTCAAAGTTAACCTTTCAAAGTGTTGATATATACTGGTGTCATAGCAGTAGGAAGTCTTATTCATGTCCTGAAACAGCTATCCTTTTTCCTTTGCGTTTTGTATGTGCTGACCAGAAATAATCTTTTTGCTGCAGGCAGTGGTCTCTATACAAAATAGAATTCCTGACACAAGCATTCTCATGAGGGAAAATTGCAATTGCTGTAGTCTGAGAGGATATTTACCATCTAAAGATTCTATTTCTATGGTCTCTTCTTGTCTTTCCAAGGGCTTTGTGTGGCCGTGTTGTGACCTGCCTGCCAATGGGATCTGATATGTAAAGAGAAGGCCAAAGCCCATGACGTCACACATTGAACTGGAGCAGGCTTAGCTGAACCCCAGCAAACAAAACCCAAATTGCACTATAATAACCACTTTCTTTGGTGGTTGTTTTTCAAAGGCTTAACTACTATTTTTATTGTATAATGTAAGCTTTTTTTAGGATCGTCCTCTGTTTTCTATGGCATTTTTTATTTAAACTTGTTGTTTTGTTTGTTCTGTTAGAAAAAGTTTGGAGAAGATAAAAGTGGCACACTTGGTTGTTTTTATTCCTTTTTTAATCTTGATGACTGCAAAAACAGTTTTTACAATGCTCCTGTTTATATGCAGTGTCCTCTAACTATCAAATTGAAAAGGATGACCTCTTGCTTTGAGAGGAAACATCTTCACATAATTTAGTTATTCAAATCAAGTAAAGTGTGGCCTATCCTTCCACTAACTAACTGAGCAAGCAAACTCCTTTTGTAAATGTTTCATAATAGTGCCACTACACAGGGAAAGCTTCCTAGGTTTAACCTTGTAGACTAACTAAATTGCATTAGAGCTAATTTGTATAATGCTGGAATTTTCATTTCTCTAACCTATCCTTCCTCTGTTACAACTAATGAGCTACTGCTACTGTTTCTACATACATGTCCTAGGTTAGTGCCAGACAGCTATGTACATAAATGAGTTACAGGATATTAAATTAGTAGTGACCTTAATCAAATTGTAGTTTTCCATTAAAAAATAATAGTTCCCCAGGCCAATTGAATGTAGCTACAACTGAAGTGTTGTTAGATTTCCAGGTCCTTATCAGTCTGTATATTCCTCTAGTGAAGTGAAGTTTAATTTGTTTGTAGTTTTGTCAAGAGCTTTATTGTAATCTCTTTAGACTGGCAAAAATACAATGACCATAAGAAACTACATTTGAGAAAATAATCAGGAACATGCTGAATATACTGAGTTTAAGGTCTGAAGGTTCTGCCACCAGCTCACATGACAGTTCAGCCACAACCCACCAACATCCCAGGGCACATAAACCTGTCACTTCTCTTTGTTCCCAATCACCAGAATTCTGATCAGCTGTTTTCTATTCATTAATCAGTATATATATCCCAGCTGCTGTATTTTCTAGTTGTGAGGCATTGTTTATGATTTGTTTGTTTTATTTATTTTACAGGGACAGTTCACATTAATCAACGTTTCCGTAAAAGTCCCTGGACAGACTGCTTTTTTGCTGCTTTACTGAACGTTTATCTTTATTGCCTTTCTTGGTGAATTCTTACCTTAACCTGTCTTTGAGTTTTTGATTAGTCTAGTCCTTTTGTACCTTTGCCTGTGCCTTTTTGGAATACGACCTCTGCCTGTACACTGTTTTTGCCTTTTCCTTGGATTATCTATTAAACCCTACATTCAGGGGCGGACTGGCCATCTATGTGATCTGGAGAATCACAGAACGGCCGGTACTCCAGGACAGCGGGCAGGCCGGCCCACCACCCGCCACACACGCAGTCATCACCTGTTTTTTTTCCCCCACTAATCTGGTTCACACTCCAGTACTGTAGGTGGCATGGAGAAGAAGAAGTGGAAGCGGTGAAAGAAACCAACCGCAAAGACGGTAGATAGAAGCTTAGAAATAAACTAAATGCATAACGCGGCCGCAGGCAATAAACGGAAAGAAATGGGTGGTGCTGAAAAGGCGAGAGAAAATTAGATACTGAAGCCGCTAAATGTCGCAAACTAACTGAAATATTTAGCAGCACCTCACAGTTAAATATTAGCAGCAGACCCAGCAGTGAAGAAGTGAGCCAGACAGCTATGCAGCAACATGCCACCAGTAATGATGAGGGACAGAAAGTTGAGCTGTAAAATGCCACATGCTGTAGCTAATATTAAGAAATATGTTGTGCTTTAACTTATAAAAATGTTGGTAACGTTACATTTAATGCTTACAAACTTTGAAGATTTTGAATACAGAAGTTACATTTGTAATGGTTGTAATGTAGATGTGGTATTATTATTTGTGCAGTAACATTAATTACTGCATAATTTAATTAAGATTTTTAAGTAATAAATTAATTTTAAGACTGAATAGAGAATGCAATAGATTGTATAATATGCTGTTATAACCTTGCTATATATAAGCTTGCTATCTTGGAATAAAACCTGTTTTTTTCAGGTTGATCTTAGACCAAGAGCAGAGAAAGACACCCACTCCAGCTAAACTTTAAATTACTTTAAGCGCCCCAAGTCAAACAGCCACAGCCTAGAGTTTTTTTTCATACCACCCTCAGAAGAAGACAATACCTGACAGTACAGAGAGTGTTTAAACACAAAGATGGCACACACAGAAAATGGCTACATACTGAAGAGAACCATACCCTGTATTGTGCAGTATGTTTAGCATTTGCCAAACCAACTGAAACCAGTCCCTTCATAAGTGGAATGCAGGACTGGAACCATGTCAGTCAAAGAGTTGAGGAACATGAAAGGAGTAACATGCACAGAGGTTGTGCTGGGGCATATTTTTGAGGGCATCTAAATCAGATAAAGCCAGCCTGCTACATCGTCCCCAAATTGTGGCTCACAGAGATCAATTGATGAAGAGATGGCAGGTGTTAGAAAGAGTAGTAGAGGTTGTGATGTTCATAGGAAAGGGGGAGTGAGCTACAGAGGACAGCAATCTGAGGCAGCGGACACTCTAGATGACCACAACATTACCACGGCAACTTCCTAGAGCTCATCATTCTTCTAGGGAAATATGATGTATGTTTGAAGGAATATAATTTGGATAGTATATCATCATGAGCCACAATTAATGTATTGTGACACTCATGCCAGGCGGCAGCCGTTGTTGTTGTTGAGTTTCCGCGCGCTGATTGCTTTGGGTCGGGCCTAGTCAAAGTCCAGGGCCGTTTTTTAGTCCCAGTCCGTCCCTGCCTACATTTGTACGTACAAACGGGACTTGCCTTCTGTCTATGGTGGTGTCATTACACTGAGTGTGAATTCACTAATAGCAAACTATTTGGGAATGTTTTCTCAATACTGTTAAAAAAATTATTTGCATTTTTCTGCTTTGATTGGTGGCTATCTTACCAATGGCTCAAATGCTAGTTTATTCAAGGTTACATAGTCTGCTTATTGGCTAAGGTTTCAGTGGGGCCTGTACCTCCAAAAGTTTTTGTTCTATGTGTGTTTGCCTGTGAATTCAGTTCAGATAACCTTGGCCTAATACATTAACAGGATTGGGCAAACACACATAGAACAAAGATTCTACATCCTGTTTGTGAAGCCTATGTAATATTTGATATACGGTACCCTAATTGTAGTGGGACAGAAAGTCAAAATTGTTCATTTTGCTGTACACTCAAGGCCTACTGTATGAAAACACATTCAAACGTAAATATGAGGCAAGAGAACAGACTTTCACCTTTTGTCTGGCTTTCACCCTATTTCTGGTTGTTTCAACACGTACAGTATATGGGTGATTCTCTGAATCGGGTGCCCTTCAATTCCCCCAAACTTACTTAGACTTACTAAGATGTGTAACGATTCCCAGTTCCCCTTCCCTGGACACTGCCACTTCCCTATTCCATCCCGCTCAGAACTACAATTCCCATTCACCAGTTCTACTTCCTGTGGACTACAGCTTCCCTAGTCATACTTCCTCAGAACTACAGTTCCCATACCCGGACTCATTATCATGATTCACCACACCTGCTCACTCCATTTTGTATTTA
>JACXGM010011810.1:0-24628 GCA_016801145.1 Umbra pygmaea
TCAGACGTTCTCCCAAATGACGTTCTCAGGAAACTATTTTGAAAACATGATTTAAATTGTATGCCAACATATTTATGGTGTTTTTACGTTGAGCTGCCCGTTTTGTTATTAGGCTATATTCATCCTTCTATTACGTTGCACCTGCATGTTTCATTTCGCCGGTTCATGCAAGAACATTCCACACATTCCATAGCATTCTGAATGATATATTAACGTTCACGGTTAAGGTTATATATTGGTTGTATATGTTGTTACTGAGGTTAAAGGTTAGGATTAAGGTTAACATTACTAAAAAAATAATATAATATATTATAAAATAATATAATGTGCAACATGCTTGCATCACGCTGGAACGGAGAAAAACACACAAAGCATCCATCTGGATTTAAACTCGCAAACTCCGGGATGAAAGTTAGGAAAGTTTTGGGCATTTTAAAAGTAGCCTACATTTACGTATCTAGCTAACGGTAGACTACAGAGAAAGTGTGATATTTTTACGTCCGTTTTGCAGCATCAGAGGGAAAATACTTCAGTCGACACATTAAGTGGAATTGAAATTGGGAACCGAAATTTGCGTTCTGATCCGGTCCGATTCCTCCCGGTTGCGTAGGAACCGGTTCCATAGTGGAACCGGGTTTCAGTACCCAACCCTACTCAATATGACTACTCATTAATACATACAATGTATCGAGCAGCAGTGTTCATATCAGCATCTTGTATAAGTAGTAGATCATGGTTTATTCCATCAACATAAACAGAGGTATGAATTTTCAATGACGCGTGCCAGCTTCTCGAACACCAAATGGTTATATAAACACTCTGATTACCAAACCACAACAGATGAGGTGGTAATCACCTAATCGACTACACTTGTGCGTAATGATCTACTTAAGTTTACGGCTATTTAACATGGTGTGTGAAAGGCAGTGTGCTAAAACAATCCAAAATAAGACCTATGTTACATTTTGCTTTTCAATCAAACTCATGGATGGTATTGTGTCTCCCTGTCTCTGGGCTCTTTGGATCACTGAAATCCATCTCAGACACCTATGATAAGTAGTTTGGTAGGTGGGCCCAATTAAAGAAAACTACTTAAGAAGGATGTTCCACATTATTAGCTGGCCATAGGTTTCAAGTACCCTGGAAATCCAGAGTTCTCGCGAGAGCACAATTTGAATTTGCTCAGCAAGTTACTCTGGCACCGAGTAATTCTGCTCATTAACTATGCCCTTGTAGCCGAGCTGCACCAATCACATCGGTGTATCTGATATAGGCATGCCAGAAGCGTGTTAAACAGATGACGACAGCGCTGCAACCTCGAAGTCATTAGTAAACATTGTAAGATCGTAATAACACCAGTTGTTTAAAACGGCTTTGGCCACTGCAATGAACGAGTTAGACTTGGCTTTTTGTCTAAAAGAGGGACAGAAGACGGTGCTCAAATTGTTCCTTTTTAGGAAGGAAGTTTTTTTCTGTTTTTGCAAGAGTTTAATCTACCAGTTAGCTCCGCCATAAGTGCTTAGCGAAAAACCACTGGTGATAGGTCGTAGTTATATCCAATTGCGTACAGTGAGATTTTCAAATGCATACTTGGTGCCGCCCCTCGAGCTGGGTCATTTTCATTACTAGATCCCAGACCCTTATATCCTCCGGATTTGGGTCTGGATTTTTCCAGGATAGGTTTCAAGCAATATGGGAAAGAAAAAGGATCTCTCTGCTGCGAAAAAGCGTAAAATAGTGCAATGCCATGGACAAGGAATGAAAACATTAGATATTTCATGAACTTAAGCGTGATCATCGTACTGTGAAGAGATTTGTGGCTGATTCAGAGCACAGACAGGTTTGTGCAGATAAAGGCATAATGAGGAAAGTTACTGCCAGACAAAATCATCCGATTAAGAAAGCAGCTGCTAAAATGCCATTACAAAGCAGCAAACAGGTATTTGAAGTTGCTGGTGCCTCTGGAGTCCCGCGAACCTCAAGGTGTAGGTTCCACCAGAGGCTTGCAGTTGTGCATAAGCCTACTATTCGGCCACCCGTAACCAATGTTCACAAGCAGAAACGGTTGCAGTGGGTCTAGAAATAAATGAAGACTAATTTAAAACAGTCTTGATTACTGATGAGTGCTGTGCAACCCTGGATGGTCCAGATGGATGGAGTAGTGGATGGTTGGTGCATGGCCACCATTTCCCAATAAGGCTGCGACATCAGCAAGGAGGTGACAGAGTCATGTTTTGAGAGAGAGCCATAGGTAGAGAGCTGGTAGGCCTCTTTAGGGTCCCTGAAGGTGTGAAAATGACCTCAGCAAAGTATATAGAGTTTCTGATTGACCACTGTAGCAAAATCATATTCATGCATGACAATGCACCATCTCACTCCTCTGTGTCATTGGCTGCTATGGGCATAAAAGGATAGAAACTCATGGTGTGGCCACCATCCTCCCCTGACCTCAACTCTATTGAGAAACTTTGGAGCATCTTCAAGCAAAGATATATGAGGGTGGGAGGCAGTTCGCATCAAATCAGCAGCTCTGGGAGGCTATTAAAAAAATACTGTTTTCATTGGGTGGTTTGTTCAATGAAATTCAACTTGTACTCTAACGTTTGGTGACTTGAAAACTATACTGACTGTCATTTGTATCGACTATTTAGGAAAATCAGTGTAAAATATAATTTGCATAATAATTAGGAACGCAGTGTATATCAAAGTGAACCTGAAACTCTGGGGACAACTGATTGGGCCAATGACAGGTTGAATATATCAGTGAAAACCCCTGCTTAGCTGCCCAGCACATGCCCTGAGCACATGGCCATTGATGCTGTCAGGGCCAGCAGTATTGCTTGCATTCACCCTGCAGACTTCATTGTATACATCGGTGGCAGAAAGCATGAGGGGCTGGTCAACAGTGGGGGTTCAACTTTGATAGCTGGTTCCTTGTTGTCCCGATCGAAGTGAGCAAAGAAATTCTTTAGCTCACCAGTGAAATTCTACACCTCTATTAAACTAGAATTCTTCTAATTAGTGCGCCTCACGAGACAACTTCCAAATATTAATTCCCTTCACGCTTGATTGACGCTTGAGAGAGTCAATGCATCATATCTCCTGAACCGTACCTAGTAGAAACTAATGGTTCTGCTGCAAAGTACGAGAGAGGAGGTAGGACATCAGGGAGGTAGGACATCACCTTGCACTAAAACAAGTTATTTTGGGGAGGTGGGGCAGGGGTGGCTGGGTTTTTAAATATGTATGGAAAAATAGTGAAATATTTACACAGCAAAATCTACAGTGTTAATTTAATTTCATAAAGCTTGAATTTGAAAATTAATAAAACCCGAAAATCAGAAGCCATACATATTGTAACGTTCAGCCATGGAGGGCTGTTCTATGGACTTCCGTTTGTGTATTGTCTCTTGTGTTTATGTTCCCTTGTTGCTTACAGCTTGTTCACGGTGGTTTTGTTAGTTAGTTATGTCCTCCTTGTAACTTTCCAATGTATGGTGTTATGGCTGGCTCCCTCTTGTGTCTGTTTCAGATATTGTGTTAGGTTCATGGGTGACGTCATTTTAGTTCTCAGCTGTCATTTATTAGGTTATTAGTGAAGTGTATTTAACCCTCATGTTTCAGTCATTCCCCTGTTCGTCAATGTCCCTGTTACGTGTCTTGTGCTATATACTCCAGTGTTCCGTGTTGGCCCCTCGTGGCAGTGTTTGTTTAACGATTAAGTATTTGGTTTAATAAATACGAGTGGATCATTGCAACCTTCGCGCTTGTCTCTGCCTATTCCCTTGGATATGTGACACATATTAATATATTACTTTACAGAAAGGCATAGTGTATCACAAACAAATGTTCTTGTCTAGTAAAGAGGAGTAAATATTTTGCTAATATTAAATATTATGCAGCAAAATCATCCAAAATCAGTAGCTGCATTCTAAAAAACACCAGTTTATAAATTCTTACTTAAAGCAGTCTTTCATCTAAGGCTAGAACTCCTAAATGACTGATCCCTGACCTAACCTATAACTTAATACAATTCTCATTTACTGTCCCTTTGTTTGTTTGTGTATTTGTTCTTCCACAGATCTTGACCTTTGTAAAACAGTTGAGCATGGCTGTGAGCACCAGTGTGTCAGTACACCAGGTTCCTACTACTGCGTTTGCCCTGAGGGAAAGCAACTGGCAGAGGATGGAAAGGGTTGCGGAGGTATGTATGCTTCAAAAACAGAACGGAATACAACCCCAATTCCAAAAACGTTGGGAAAGTATGGAAAATGCAATGTGATGTTATATGTTGTAAATTAAATTTTTTGTTAAAATATACACTAATTTCATATCTGATGACTGCAACACACTCCGTAAAATTTGGGACAGTCAACTTTACCACTGTGTAACATCACCTTTTCTTTTAATATCACTTGTTAAGCATTTGGTCACTTCAATCATCCATTAGTCATGTCCTCAGCTGCACAACTCTACGGGGCTTTTGTGGCCTTATTTTGCACTTTATAATGCGCTCCACATTCTCCATCGAAGACCGGTCAGGACTGCAGGTAGGCCATGCTAGCACCCGCACTCTCTGCTTACACAACCATGTGCTTGTAATCTGGGCAGAATGTGATTTGGCATTGTCCTGCTGGAAAATGCAGGGATGTCCCTGGAAAAGATGATGCTGGGATGGCAGCATATGTTGCTCCAATATGTGAACATATCTTTTCGCAATTAATGATGCCCTCACAGATATGCAAGTTACCCATGCCATGAGCACTGACACACCCCATACCATGACAGATGCTGGCTTTTGGACCTGATGCTGATAAAATCTTGGATGTTCATTTTCCTCTTTGGACCGGAGAACGCAACAGCTGTTTTGTCCAAAAACTTTGAAATGTTGACTGAGAAGTCAGCGGTGCTTCTGGACAGTGTTGATGTACAGTATGGCTTCTGCTTTGCATAGTAATGCCTTAACTTATATTTGTGGATGCAACAGTGAATGGTGTTGAGTAACAAAGGCTTGCCAAAGTATTCTCAACATGGCTTGAGTAACTTAAATTAAATTCAGTAAAACATCACCTAATGTGTTAATAATGTGTTTTCAATATACTGTTGTACAAGGGTGAATTACATTTTTAAATGAATTGTTTGTTATTTTTTGCATTTTTCATAGCATCCCAACTTTTTCAGAATTAGGGTTGTACAATATCCCCTGTGGTTCAAATGTATACATACACCAATCACTACATTTCAGGTGTCTATCTAGAATACAATTTCTGCTGTAGACAGACCTGCTCTAGACTTGGAATAACATTAACTAAATAAATAGTTGTTCTTCGGTAACATTAACCAGGTTAGTCATTAACCTGGTTAATGACTAACTTGGTTAGGTTAGTCATTAACCTGGTTAATGAATAAACTGGTTAATGACTAACCTGGTTGTCATTAACAAGAATATTATTATATTATAATTATAATGACTTGGGAAAATGCGTTAAAACTGGCCAATCCAGTGTATTATATAAGAGCTAGAGTACAATACATGCATGGTAAATGAAAGACATTTGTTATTGTATAAAAGTTTCCCCATGTCCCAAACAGCTTGCAGATCGGCCAATATTGACCTGGTCCTCATCATTGATGGCTCCAAGAGTGTGCGTCCCCAGAACTTTGAGCTTGTAAAGCAGTTTGTCAACCAGGTAGTGGATTCCCTGGACGTGTCGGCCCATGGGACCCGAGTGGGCCTAGTGCAGTACTCCAGCCGGGTGCGCACTGAGTTTGCACTCAATACATACCAGACAGCGGACGACATCAAGAAAGCGGTGATGAATGTTTCATATATGGAGAAGGGCACCATGACAGGCCTGGCGCTCAAGCACTTGGTGGAGAACAGCTTCTCAGAAGCTGAGGGGGCCCGCAAGAATGTCCCTCGTGTGGGCCTGGTGTTTACTGATGGCCGCTCTCAGGATGACATCACAGAATGGGCTAAGAAGGCCAAAGATGCAGGTAGATGACACAGTGGCTGGGTTATTTCATTAACTGATGCATTATAAATCTCCAACACTAATATTTACATTTGACCAATTGCATAGAAATTCTACATCAAGATTCGATTATTTTGATTTTTAATGAAATATGATAACATGTTTATGAAATATGGAAACACTTGGTTCTTGGTAAATAAAAACATCATGCTATTTACATAAAGTATAATCAGCCTATTTACATAAAGTATAATATATTCTAATGAATCGCCATCCACCACTTTCAACTTATAAGTGCATTCGGGTAGAACTCAGGCGAGATAATGTCTTGTCCATTGCGCCAGATATCACCATGTATGCTGTTGGTGTCGGAAAGGCTGTGATAATGTCTTGTCCATTGCGCCAGATATCACCATGTATGCTGTTGGTGTCGGAAAGGCTGTGGAGGATGAGCTGCGTGAGATTGCTTCGGAGCCCCTAGACAAGCATTTCTTCTATACCACTGACTTCGCTTTCATCAACCAAATAGCAGAGAACCTTAAGCTCAATGTTTGTGCAGGTAATGTGTTCTGTGATCAAAGCAAATGTTGACACATCAGGGTTTGTAATTTTAGAGCACCATCTAGGGTAAGCAAGGAGAATTTGAAGTTATTTTATCAGTTTATTATGAAACAATAGGATTACGAAAACACTAAGGCTGCATTAAACTAAGAGTAAATCCGGGAAATCAATCCCTTGTTGCCTAGAATTGCATGTTTGAGGGTAATGCCATGAGGATTTTGAAGTCTTGAATGTACCATGTTTGTTGGAACAAAGCTCCAGTTATTAAACCTGCACTATGTAACTTTTGGAAACTACAAATAAATGAAAAATGATGTTTTAGGACTAGTAAACTTTAGGAACTAGCATATTGGATCCAGTGGTTTGAAAACATTACCTTAAATAATACAAAATAATATAGTAGAATAGCAAAATCTACATTTCACAATATCTAACTAGAAACAAATGCATATTACTGACAAAATAGTGTATTATAAGACATTGTTTATATTGTCCCTGTATTACTTCTGTGTTCAGTAAAAACATGTATATAACAAAACATTTATAAAATATACTTAAAATTCTGGCCAACAGGACAAATGGAAAGTTACATAGTGCCGCTTTAAATGCCTAAAAAGTGTTGTTATGAAAATATGCCGATCCAATCTATGATTTATCAACAAACATATAATAACTGAAGGTTTTGTTTAAAAAAATTGGAGTTAATGTCAGTAGATTTGATCAACCAATTTTGATCAATACTCTCTACACAATTTTGATCAATTTTGATCAAAACTCTCTACACAATAATTGGGATTTATAAAAAAGCAAACTTTACAGGAAAATGTGCAGTCATTCATGGAAACTCTGACCCAGGCGTACGCACAAAAACGGGTGAAATGAGAAATGGCGACACCGTCAGCAGATGGATGGAACACATGAAACTGTCTGAAACTGCAGACCGTTGTGTAAACGAAATCGGAATACTGCCTCTCATTAATAATATGAAGATTTCACAAAGCCATTCTTACAATGAACAGCCTACACAAACACCTGTTTGATCGATCTGCTGTGAAAACAATATTGTAACGTAAAGGTTTTCATAGTATAAATGTCGTCATCAGCCACGGAATCATGGTCGTCATGTATATGCCTTTAGTTTGTTTCATTTTTAAATGTGTTCCATCGTGGATTCCATTGTGACGCATGTCTTAACTATTTTGAAAGTTGCAAGAAACTAATAATACCGACATCTGTAGCTTATCAGATTCTTATCAGATATCAAATGGATGGTTATAAAAAGCAAGGCTTATGAGCCGGTTCTGACTTTCTCGCGCCGTCCTGTTGGACCTCTGCACTCTTTGGGCCAGTGTTACAGAGGAGCACTCGAAGAAACCACACTGTGCCAGTCCCACTTTAAGTCAGTATAACAGTAAGATATCTGGTGACTGGCACTTTCCAGAGAGAATTGGCTGACAAGTCAGAGATATCTCAGCCAACCGTTAGCCGGGTTATGCCAGACGTGTTAATAGGTATAATAGGTTTGTTGCATAATTACGTAAAGTTTCCGTAAGGGCAAACAAAAAAGCGCAATTTGTAGCTATGTCTGTTTTCCCAAATGTAATCTGTGCTATTGACTGCACTCATGTTGCCATAAGGGCACCGAATGAGAATGAAAATGCTTTCAAAATTCAAAAGCATTTTTATTCGATCAATGTCCAAATAATTTGTGATGCAGACATGTTGCTCACTAATGTTCCCTCCAAACAAAAGTGAAATTTCTTTTTTGGATATCCTCTCTGTTTGCCATGATTTCTCAATCGATGAATATTAATTTGAAAGGCGTTTCACTGAGTATTTATGGCCAACTATGGCCATGACATGAAGCCGCAACAGGTGTGCCAAATTTAGAGTTTATTTTGCTTTATAAAGGGAAAACGGCATAGGACATGCATGCACTTGGTTTTATAAATCAGAATATTAATGTGCGTACACACGTCCTATGTTTCATCCGTATGCCACTTCTGATGCAAATCCACTCCAAAGTTTTATAAATGAGGCCCCAGGCTTGACTTTGAAAAGGCTTTTGATAAAGTATGATTCATTAATCCCAGGCTAAAACACAAACTCTTCAACCTAGTGAAGATTATCATAAACATTGACACCTACATACAGTATATACAGAAGATCTCAAAGGAAATGGCTTATGGAAAACTCCTCATTTAGTCCTTTTGGAGACATATACCATGTACCAATTTATATATCCAATAGGATTCTCTTTGTAAAAGCAGTCTGTCAATGTCTCCTCTCCTACGGACTTTAACGATGTCATAACTTGTGTCGGTGATTGAAGGAAGACCAAAATGTTGGGAGTTGTATTGTGTATTTTATTTAGAACACTAAAACAATAAAGGTCTAAGACAATATCGGCTGCTAATATAAACAGGGCAACTTTGGTGCCCAAAGAAATAAATCTGATACCAATTCTACAAGACTACAGCACTCAGCATGAGAATATTACATTGTTTATATAGGTTTCACTTCCTCAGGACTATTGTTTACAACACAGCGTCACAGGAATAGCTCTCTAGATACATACAGGTTTTACATCCTCTGGATCAACACTTATGAATACATCAAGCTGTATCGGTGGCAGTGTACATCAAGCTCTTATAGAATAGATCAAAGTTTAAATCCAACATAGACAGAGGATATAACCCTCAATGGTGTGCACCACTTTCTGGAACACCAATTGTCTAAGTAGCCTACTTGATTACTAAACCTCAAACGGTGTAGGGGATTAATCACCTCTAATAAACCAGGTCTGAGCGAAATCAGATCTACTCAAGAGCAAGGGACACTTAACCCTGAGTGTCCAGAAGGTGGTGCCAGAGTCCCATAACTAAACTAAAATATCCATTAATACATAAATCAACAAAGTCCATACATTATATTAAACATATCTCTGTTTTATGCCACGACATACAGCAAAGTCCCTGAGATGTCATGACAAACGTGTTAAATAACGAAGTATTTCAATGAGGTTACATTATGTTTGCCCGTCATAAAATGCATGGCTACTGGACTTTTTTAATCTTGTCCTGGATACTGCTCCTGTGTTCCGCAATATGTGTCCATAATGCCCAGTGCGTCTTTCTCACATAAGCCAAGCCACATGGGCATTTTGGCTGTGCTATATAAATTGGTAAATAATTGGGAAGTGATTTACGATGTACCCATTCTACAGGCTTTTGAATTAATATGCAAAATTACACCTGATTCAAAACTTTAAATATTTAATTATATAATATACAACATTTTGAATGTATTTGAAGTTTGGTAATAATGACGACAAGATCTGTACTGTACAAGGTATGTAGGTTCATAAATATTGTGAAATAGCACTGCTAGAAATATGTAGCAAATAGAAAAAACAAGATAGATATTAGAAATAAAGGAAGGCTATAATTAAAACAAATAAGATATAACTGATGCAAAATAGTGTCTGTGAAAAATGTATTGAATGTATAAGCTCGAAATAAAAGCAACATTTTTTGTTGTTTATTAGGTTACTCCAAATTGGCGAACAGTGGTAAGGGTTGTGTGTGTATGTCATTTTATTTCTTTCAAAACTTGAAAATGTGTTACTTTTTTACAATGTGTGTTGTGTGTTTTTCAGAGGAAAGCCAAGGAGAGATTGAAGTGAAAGACCCATGTGACTGTGACAGTTTGGTTCAGTTCCAGCAAGCCACAATGACCACTCTGGAGCAGCTAACCAAAAAATATATCCTTTTATATAGTGTAACTGTTAATTAAAGGTGCACTTTGAATATGTTATGCTTATTGTAAAGATTTATGTTGACGTTTGATACATTTAATTAACTTTAAATGGGAACTATGAAGAATTTGCTGCAATGTCAATGGAATTGGATTCTCTATTGTGACCAGTTTACAAAAACTGTACAAACCGTATTCCAATATATTTAAATCTGAGAATACACCGATCAGCTAAAACATTATGATAATCTCATTATCATGGCACCTGTCAGTGGGTGGGTTATTAGGCAGCAAGTAAACATTTTGTCCTCAAAGTTGATGTGTTAGAGAAGTAAGTAAAATGGGCAAGTGTAAGGATTTGAGCAACTTTGACAAGGGCCCAATTATGATGGCTAAATGACTGGGTCAAAGCAGCTCCAAAACTGGAGCTGTTGTGGGGTATTCCCAGTCTGCATTGATCAGTACCTATCAAAAGTGGTCCAAGGAAGGAAAAGTGGTGAACAAGCGACAATGTCATGGGCGGCAAATGGTCATTGATGCATGCGGGGAAATAGGCTGTACTGTAGCTCAAATTGCTAAAAAAGTTAATGCTGGTTCTGATAGAAAGGTGTCACACACTCAAGTGCATCGCAGTTTGTTGTGTATGGGGCTGCGTAGCCACAGACCAGTGTGCCCATGCTGACCCTTGTCCAACACCGAAATCTCTTACAATGGGCAGGTGAGCATCAGAACCTGACCACAGAGCAATGGAAGAAGGTGGCCTGGTCTGATGAATCACATTTTCTTTTACAGCACGTGGATAGCCAGGTGTGTCGGTGTCACTTACAGTGGGGAGAACAAGTATTTGATACACTGCCGATTTAGCTGGTTTTCTACTTACAAAGCATGTAGAGGTCTGTAATTTTTTCATAGGCACACTTCAACTGTGAGAGACGGAATCTAAAACTAAAATCCAGAAAATTACATAGTGTGATTTTTAAATAATGACTTTGCATTTTATTGCAAAGTAATAGTCAGTCAATTAATATGATAATTATTTTAGCAAAAATATTTATCTTTAATTCAAAATTGGTGGAGTCATTGACAATAGAAAGGTTTCATAATTATGTAAAGCATCACAACATAGTAGAAATATACATGGCAAATAGAAACCCAGTCTGGCTGTGGCTAAGATATAGATGGACAATATTGAATTTAAATAAAGAGTAGATAAAATAAAACTAAGATCTGTGAAAGACACATAATATTTACAAATATTGTAAAAATAACACCCTCAATTATAAACAATATGTGGTGAACGGAAGATAATGATTCAGGAAAATATAAAATGTATAAGCTAGAGCTAAATGTTAAAATGTCAAATGTAATTGGTCTCAACTATTGGTCAGGTAAAGGTTAGGATGGGGGTAAAATATAAAAATCAAAATTATACAAAATGTGGGATTGGAAATGATGCATATTTTAGAACGAAGACAATACCTATGTCGAATCCTGAAGCTAAAAAAAAGCTTCAGGATAAAAAAAAGAAAGATAATAAAAAAAATCAAGTTGACGTTTTCTAATGTTAATGTATAAAATCCCTTATACAATGTAATCCATCCTTTTTTTGGCTTTTAACTTGGGACATTTGTCATTACAGAAATGAATAAGATGAATAAACTGAAGGGTTTGTTGTTCGGTCCCTGTTTGTAAACAAAAAATAATGTTGTTGGATCAAATCCAATGAAAGCATATTTATCATTATGCCAATATAGAACAAACTACACACAGCTCTAGCTATATGAACAATCAGTGAGCATTGTGTTTATACTGCATGTAAACCTTTTTTCGAACCATGTTAACGTCAGGGTTGGTTGCTTGTTCCATGCTTGTTTGTTTACCTTCTTTCTGCTCTTATAAGGCGGGATTGCTGGGTTGTTTCTCTCGCTTCCAGGCTTCCCCCGGTAACCTCTATGTTTCACATCACAACGCTGTACACTGTGGGCAATTCCCTCAGCAAAGTTTGTACATTTTATGAAAGGACTGATTCAGAGATTTTAAATGGCATATAAATCACTGTAATTGGAAGAACAATGGAACTTGTATGATGCTTTAAATGTTGACACACTTACTGAAATTCTGAGATATTTCCCCTCAAAGTTTTGCCAGCTAGACTAGGCTACTCATGGAATTCCACAGCCTACAATTTATTTTGTTAAATAGCTCTTTCTGAAGTTATAATATGCACAGGCACAATTTTTATAGTTTCTATAATGTACAAAGATAAGTTTATTTCCATCTATAGTTTACCAATAATTCAATAAGACATATGTTTTAAATTTTAATAGGTACACCACGTTAGAGACACATCCCACACAATTCTATGTCTAACTCACACCTGTTGTCTTAAATAGCAAGCACACATAAGACATCATATCTCAGGCTGTGTACCATGTATAGACTGCATTTTGGTTCCAGTTTATGCTCAGAGAAAAGCAGTTTATTTATAGTTACTGTGTAGTTTATAATGCTACTACAAAGAAACTAGTTTAAAATCGTAATGAAGCAAATGTTTTGTTTTACATCATTTTAAATTGTTAAAAAAAAGCCTGACTTTGATTGCTAATCTCTCAGGCTGTGTGACACGTAAAGACTCAATTTTAGTTTTTTTTCACATGCTGAAAAAATACATGTTTATTTCTCTATTGTTTAACAAAACTACCATTAGTCAAATGTTTTAAATCGAGGAAGATGTTAGAAATTCAATAAAATGTAATATATATACAGAAAAATCGGGCCAAGATTTAAATGAATGGAAGTTACATAGTGCAGCTTTAAAACATCTTTCAAGAATCCCAAGGACACTGAACAGCAATTTGTTATTCAGCTAAAATTAAAGATTACATATTCAAGATGCCATTTCGTTGAAAAAATGTAATTTAGAAAAAAACATTACTGAGAAGTGTACATCTCTGCTGAACGTGTAAATGTAGGTGTAAATATCACATATATCGTACGTTAGTTATGCTATATATAAAGTAAAAATCGATACTAAAATAGCACACTAAACATACAATTGAAATTGCTGTCTTTTTTTTTGCAACAATACCTCTCTGTCCATATGTGTGGTCATCAGTCATGCTAGCATCAACCTTTTTGAGTAAACATGTCCAAGATTCCTTTCATAGTAGCAGACATGGCATGGATAAACATTCCACACAGGCACCACCAATCGATATTTGACAACATCTTAACACAATTATTGTCAGAAGAGGCTGTCAATACAGCTCTCTGAGGCTGAAGATTGAGCTCCATTTGTTGTATATTTTCTTTCCCTCTGGCACAAATGTACGGTTGAATTCCTGAATCTGATCGCACAATCGGGAGGACAGTGGGCGGTTTGTTTGTGGGTGGGACTTGCTTTGTGGGTGGGACTTGGACTAGCATTGAACAATCGTGGTCATAAGTTCTGAGAATGGCACAAGTATTGTTCTCCACAAACTTTGCGGCAGTGATCTTAGATCTGTTTTTCAGTATACTATGGTATACTGACGTATGACTACAAGCATTCCATAAGTGTCAAAGGCTTTTATTGACAATTACATTAAGTGTATGCAAAGATTCAATATTCACAATGTTGACCCTTCTTTTTCAAGACTTCTGCATTCCGCCCTGGCTTGCTGTCAATTAAAGGACAACTCTGGCGCAAAATGACCCTAGGGGTTAATGACACATTGTTACCGAGTTGACCATTCTCCGGGAAATTATTTAATGCTAATCAAATGTGCTCAGTTTCAGTGCAAACTGATAATTACCTTATAACGCTAGTTGTGAGGGCATGGATGAAGTAAAAATAAATCGCTACTTTATACCGCTAACAAGGCTCAAAATAGCACAGTACTTCCACGGTAGCATAATGAGGGTCCCTACATGTAAACCAAACCATTGAGAAATGTGTAAGTGTACAGCCAGTTTATTAAAAATATAGTTTAAAAGACAGTACCATTCGTGTATACAGCCAGGCGCCATCTTCGGAAAAAAGGCTCAACCAGTCGAACCACAAACTCCATGCAACGTGAGATGAATTGTGAGCAAATTGTGTTTGATTTTAATTTGCATCGCCAGCTGTAAGTCTTGCTCATTGATCTGCATGAATGACCACAAAACCTCTTGCCATGGGAGACTCCAAGTCACAGTTCAGCTGACGTTTTTTAATAAACTGTCAATACACTTACAAAGTTCTCAATGCATCGGTTTGCATGTAGGGACCCTCATTATGCTACCGTGGAAGTGTGGTACTTTTTTGAGCCTTGATAGTGGTATAAAACAGCAAGAGGTTTTTACTTCATCCATGTTTACACAACTAGAGTTATAATGTTATTATCAGTTTGCACTAAAACTGGGCACATTCGATTAGCATGATAACATATCTCAGAGAACGGTCGACTCGGTACCAATGTGTTATTAACCCCCAGGTTCATTTTGCGCTGGAGTTGTCCTTTAACTTCTAGGCCACATCCTGACTAATGGCAGCCCATTCCTGCATGATCACTGGTTGGAGTACTTTAGGATTTGTGGGTTTTTGTTTGTCCACCCGCCGCTTGAGGATCGCCCACAAGTTCTCAATGGGATTAGGTCTGGGGAGTTTCCTGGCCATGCATCCAAAATATAGGTGTTTTGTTCCCCAAGCCACATGGTTATCACTTTGGCCTTATGACAAGGTGCTTCATCATGCTGGAAAGGGTTCTTGAGAAACTGTTCTTAGATGGTTGGGAGAAGTAGCTCTCAGAGAATGTGTTGGTACCATTCTACATTCATGGCTGTGTTCTTAGGCAAAATTGTGAGTGAGCCCACTCCCTTGGCTGAGAAGCAACACCACACATGAATGGTCTCAGGATGCTTTACTGTTGACATGACACAGGACTGATTGTAGCACTCACCTTGTCTCTTCTGGACAAGATGTATTCCGGATGGCCTTACAATCAGAAAGGGGATTCTTCAGAGAAAATGACTTTACCCCAGTCCTCAGCAGTCCAATCTCTATACCTTTTGCAGAATATCAGTCTGTGATTGATGTTATTCCTGGAGAGAAGTGGCTTCTTTGCTGCCTTTCCTGACACCAGGCCTTCCACCAAAAGTCTTTGCCTCTCTGTGCATGCAGATGCACTCCCACCTGCCTGCTTCCATTACAGAGCAAGCCCTGCACTGGTGGTGCCCTTGCCTGTGAAAGCAACGATGAAATTGTTCAAAAGCAATGATGAGGGCATGTGTTTCCTTGCAGGTAACCATGGTTGACAGAGGAAGAACCACCCTCCTTTTAAAGCTTCCAGTCTGTTATTCTAACTCAATCAGCATGACAGAGTGATCTCCAGTCTTGTTCTCATTAACACTCATCTGTGTTAATGACACAATCACCTACATTATGTCAGCTGGTCATTTTGTGGCAGTGCTGAAATGCAGTGGAAAAGTTATTTTGGGATTACGTTTATTTTCATGACAAAGAGAGACTTTGCAATTCATCTGACCACTCTATATGACATTCTGTAGTTAATTCACATTGCCATCATCAACACTGAGGCAGCAGACCTTGTGAAAATTAGTATTTGTGCAATTCTCAAGACATTTTACCATGACTGTAGTTGTCTACATACAAAAAAAATCTTGCCACCTTGTCTGTTTAGAAACATCCTGATAAAAACATTGCAGAAAGACAAGATCTATGGTACCTTAAAAAATCAAGGACAACCAAGGCTACAGTATTTGTAAGGATTGAAGTGTGATTGGTATTACAAGGATGCTTATTTTTGGAAACAGACATTTTTGTCCTACAAGTGTCTGTGAAACGCTCCCAGCACCTCCAGGTCGCTATATTATGTGGTGCCCCTTTCAAGTGTTAATGGTGATGTCACCTTTGTTCTAGCAGATTTCACATCAGTCTCATACTCAATCCCAACAGATGCGGGGTGGTGAAGAGTGCTCACATGGTTCATCCAACCACATGTCGCAAAGCCTGCAAATTCTTTTTGCGCTGCTCACCAACCCAGAAGACTTTAGTCAGTTCATGTACGGAATGATTACGCTCACCAAATATAGTTCCGTAATAGAATTTACATGCTCCCAATCTGCACACAGGGGGTCACCTGAGAGTGACGTGGCAAGATAGACAATCTGACTTCAATCCCAAATACAGGTCAGCGATGTGCTAATTAGCGGTGCCTTGTGCTAGAGGCTTGGGCAAAGTCAGAGAAGCCACAGTCAGGCTTAAACCACTGACTATTGTGATGTGGACTTTCCTGGAAATATGAGGATATTTTGATTACTTTTGTATAAGGTCTAGGTGATATATGGGATTATATGTTTTGCAATGAGCAGACAGAAAAGAACTATATGTTAACCAACAAAGAACGGTGGATGTTTGTTGTTATTGGGCTGTATTTCCTCCATTGGTCTTGGGCCCTTGTGAATGCATTTGGCAGAATAAAACTATACACAGTACCAAATTATTTTAGCATAACATCTAGTTATTTCTGATAGTAGATTAAAAACAGGCACAAGTTTATCATTGTTGGGATGTACTGCACCTTGAGCCAGATCCCACAAATGTGCACCATTTTTATGATGGACCATTTTCCTGAATATTATGTCTCATCACAACTTTTTTGTACAGTCCATGAGCCAAGAAATGTAATTGTGTTCATTTCCTTAATACTTTTCTACTGGCGGTGATGACTACACGATTGGAGGACTTGGAAAACCAGTTGCTGTCACGGAAATGATGGATGTGCTCCACGTAACTCAACAAATATGTGAAGATGCATTGATTATAGAATACTATTCCTGTCAAGACAGTAATGAGAAAAACACACGTTCATTGATAGTTTCATGATGTAAATTACCTAAAACAATATTTCATGTACAATGTTTTCACACCACTGCGGTAAATGAGCACATGCAGTGGACATACCAAGCACATCCATAGGAAAAGATGGCACCTTAATGTAGATGTAAGCATGGGCAAATCATCCTAACCTCACCCCTTTGCGTTTTGATAACACAACATTACACTTTACATTTCTGTGTTTTTCATACGCCAAATAAAATGTTTGCGTGCTATAGAGACGTTAGGTTTATATTCGGAATGGTTAAGGAACACCTTACAGGAATTGGTTAAGGTTAGGCAACACTCCAGTGTGGTTAAGGTTAGTGTAAATGTTGAGTGAACGTTTAGATATGATGTTGGTGTATCTATCACATTAAAAAGTTTGGCGTACCTATTACACGCCACTTTGGCATATCTACACCACGCGAAAAGTTAAGTTGGTGTCTCTATATCACGATAAACACAACATTGTGTTATATGTAAGCCTTGGGGTGAGATCAGGCTGGGCAAATATAAAGTACAGTTATTGTTTATAAGTTAAACAGTATATTTCCATTATCACACCTGACATTTAATTTCCCCTATTTATACATGATTTGTATTATATGGTTCATTTATGTGATGTATTTATAGCATTTTTCATACCAGCAAGATAATTGATTAAGTGTTATTATTATCCATGGATAAAATTTGAAATTGGTCCTTTCAATACATTCTTTAAATCAAAAATGATAATGCAAATTTTGAGGAAATAATATTAGGAGAGTGGAAGAGAATGTAATGTAGAATTCCTGGAACTGATCATCACGTAATTACACAGAAACTAAAACCTTTATTTTCAAAAGGAAGTTATCTAATACATCCTAAATTAATCACTAAGATCACAGAGATGTTCCTACTGGGTAAATATGAATGGAATTGAATGAGGTCATATATTGGTTGATATATAATCTGGAATCAATATACTACCAAAAAGAACTAGACAATATTTCACCACTATTGCCGTGGTTAACTTCATTTTAAATAGAGTGAGATGTTTCAGTTTAAATGATTAGCCATGTTTTTTTTTCTTTTGCATTTTACTGCATGTTTTAAGGACAGAGTGAATGTCACTGAGCTATGTAAATGAACAAGAGTTCATTCTATTTTATGTTTATTGTTTAGGCTTGTGCTAAACAACCATGATGAAAATTTGTATATCCCTGTGTTTGGTTACTTGTATTTTTTGTATTTTTTCTAATATAATTTTTTTCTAATGTTTGAAGACTGTAATCTGGCACAGAAAACAATAAAAACTAAACTTTTTGCTGTGTTATTTCCTCATTACTCTGAACAGGTTGGTAGGATCTTTGCAACCACAGAGCAGGCCATCTGATAACTGTAGGTAAGTTATTGGGTAGATGTTGCGGTGTGTTGAGGTACTAAAATATTTAGTTGTGTGAACTGTAATAGGATCTATCTATCTGAATGATTGTTTTTAAACAGAAACATACTTTGTAGTGATTTACATCAGTTTCCACCTCCATAGATGATGTAATAAGTGTCTTGGATGCCATTTGTTCTTTTTCACAACAAGTGCACCGCCGTGCATAACCTTTGTCATTAGCTTCTAATTAAGGCTAATGGTAGAGGGTTTTTCCCTTTCCATTGTTTACTGACTCCTAGGCAAAACTCTGTGGAAAACGTAAAATGCCAGATGTTCCCCTAAGCCTTGGTAATGACATGTTAGTTGTCCCAGTAGACAGTCTGGCCTTTGATTCTCACAAGGAACTGTGAGAAAACATAAACAACTTTTGTTTAACAACTGCCTTTTCACACTGTTTTCACACTGATGCAACATTGCCATGTGAACACAGGTATCAGGATCTCAAACGAGGAAATAATGGTACAGCATAGAGCTTTGTTAAGGCAAAAGCAATTCCTATGACATCTGTATTGACTCAGCTGCCCATCGCTCTATGCTTTACGTCTTAGCCTATTTGCTGCATATTTCAGTCTGAGGCTTCCATCAGAAATGTAGAAAACAGAAAAATTAAAGACAGTTGTACCTAACAAAGTCATAATAAATTGAATAATGTCTAACCAATTATCAAAGCAATAAAAATTTTCACTTATGGCCAGACTTTCCATGATTTCCAAAAGTTTTTTTTTGCAAAAGAAGAATAACGTCTCGGTGGTTCAAGCCTGACTATGGGTTTTCTGACTTTCCCTGGACCACCTGCATGAGGCAGCACCAATTTATAGCATAGCACTGCCTGGGATTTGGGAAAAATCTGATTATCTATTATTATTATCTACTAATTGTATGGGGGGACAGGGGGACACGTCCCCCCCACTATTCAAAGAAGGCCATTTTATCCCCCCCAATAACTTAAAGTTTAGGTACGACTATGCGGCCAAAATCGATGCAAATGTTCATGCATGCATGTCTTTAATCTGCACCTCCTGCTCCAAATTTCAAACTCTGGTCTGGTCAGCCTTATAAGTCCATTCCACCTGTCTTATACTGTAGTGTATGAAGAAACCGATTTCTCCAGAAGTCCATGTCATGTTTTACACTTTACCGTTGTAGCTATTCATGTCTGGTCAAACGTGTGAGTTCAGAGCAGAAAGTAGACATACCTTGTTTCGCCTTGTTTATGGATGGTAAATACCCACAGTTTGCTGACTTCAAAGATGACGACTGGTGCTTTCACTTGAATTTTGACTTGTACTATTAGTTAAAAATTTGATTTCAATATTTATTAAATTACAATACAGCTTGGATTAATCCAACATTTGACAAGCTAGCCACAGACAACTAATATCCAATACAGGCTAGCTAGAAGTTAGTAAACCTGTACAGAACAGTACTGTAGCCTCTATCGTTAGATGGCCAGGCTTTCTGGGAGGTTGCGGCTTAAGTCCCATACATCCCAGATCTGAGCTAGCGTCTTGTGCCACTTTACTATCTTCTGAATTGGGGGATCAAACGCTAGAAATCAGACAACTTTGACATTGTTCTTTCGTTCATAATTTTCATTTATTTAGAATCTAGTTGCCATTGAATTTTACAGCAGTTCATGATGATAATGAACAGGAGAATTACAGCAGCAGCTGACATCCTTTCTTTGCATGTTCTGTAATACAGGACACCATACTGGCATTAATTACTCTGAACTGCTTTTATGAGGGGATGTCCAGGAAGAGTCAGGAAAAGAGTCAAATTTGAGGGACAGTAGATTGGATGCTGAGGTGAGTGATAAATAATATACTGCTATAAGGCACCAGTATACCACTGCTGATAGCCGTTCAAAGGCATGATCCATTGCGGAGTGCCTGGAGACAGCGATTAACTATGGTATGTTGGCAATATATAAATAAATCCCCAACATGCTTTGTTGCTTTTATGAACCGCTATCCAACGAGTTTAGAGAAGTCAAATTTGATTTGATTTATACCTATGGTATACGGTCTCATATACCATGGCTATCAGACAATCCTGTTCATAATACAGAATAGCCCTCTGGACCTGTTTAGTGTAACATGTTTTATGGTTCTCAGTGTTCAAGTTTTTCCATGGTGAGTAGACAACTGGCCTACAACCTGTTGTTTTCCATATGACAAAGCTATGCATGGGACTTAATTGTACATTATAAAAAACATAGTTGGTATACACTCACCAGCCACTTCATTATGTACACCTTGCTAATACCTAAAAGCTTTGTGATATGGCCTGTTATCCTGCTGGAAGTAGCCATTAGAAGGTGGTCATAAAGGGATGGACATGATTAGCAATAATACTCAGGTAGGCTGTGGCATATGAACAATACTCAGTTGGTACTAAGGGGCCCAAAGTGTGCCAAGAAAAGATCCCCTAAAACATTACACCACCAGCATGAACCGTTGATAGGCAGCTGTTTACTCAAAATTCTGACTCTACCTTCTGAATTTTACAGCAATTGTCCAAGTTTGGTTGGCCTGTGCAAATTGTAGCCTCAGTTTTCTGCTGCTGTAACCCATCTGCTTCAATGTTCAATGTGTTGTGCATTCAGAGAGGCTCTTCTGCATATCTTGGTTGTAATGAGTGGTTATTTGAGTTACTGTTGGCTTTCTATCAGCTTGAACCAATCTGGCAATTCTCCTCTGACCTCTGCCATCAAACAAGGCATTTCTTTCCAGAGAACTGCCACTCACTTGATATTTTTTCCTTTTCTGACCATTCTCTGTAAACGAAAATCATAGTAGATCAGCAGTTTCTGAAATACTCAAACCAGCCCATTTGGCACCAATAACCAGACCACATTCAAAATTACTCAAATCATATTTCTTCCCCATTCTGATGCTTGGTTTGAACTTCAGCAGATCAGAGAATTTAGAGCTAATAGTATATATTTTTAAGTGTCTTCAGCAGGCATATTACTGGCTGCTTGTCAATCAATTGAGTCTAAGTAGTCTATGCTGATGCTGGAATCATTATAGAGTGTAATGTTTGCTTGACAATCACATAAGAACATAATTCCTGGTTGTCTACAGGCCTAATACATTTTTTACACATTAAATGTCATGTCTTTACTATTATTCCCACTAAATTTATATGTGTACAGGAGCCAACACATTGGTTCCCAAAACTGTCTCTGACATTGTCCCCCCCAATGTTGGACTGACTATTTCGCCCTTGATCTATCCTGCCACATCGCTCTCCAGTGACTCCTTGTGTCCAGATTGGGCACCTGTAAATTCAATTGTGGAAGTACACTCACCTAAAGGATTATTAGGAACACCATACTAATACTGTGTTTGACCCCCTTTCGCCTTCAGAACTGCCTTAATTCTACGTGGCATTGATTCAACAAGGTGCTGAAATCATTCTTTAGAAATGTTGGCCCATATTGATAGGATAGCATCTTGCAGTTGATGGAGATTTTTGGGATGCACATCCAGGGCACGAAGCTCCCGTTCCACCACATCCCAAAGATGCTCTATTGGGTTGAGATCTGGTGACTGTGGGGGCCATTTTATTACAGTGAACTCATTGTCATGTTCAAGAAACTAATTTGAAATGATTCAAGCTTTGTGACATGGTGCATTATCCTGCTGGAAGTAGCCATCAGAGAATGGGTACATGGTGGCCATAAAGGGATGGACATGGTCAGAAACAATGCTCAGGTAGGCCGTGGCATTTAAACAATGCCCAATTGGCATTAAGGGGCCTAAAGTGTGCCAAGAAAACATCCCCCACACCACTACACCACCACCACCAGCCTACACAGTGGTAACAAGGCATGATGGATCCATGTTCTCATTCTGTTTACGCCAAATTCTGACTCTACCATCTGAATGTCTCAACAGAAATCGAGACTCATCAAACCAGGCAACATTTTTTCTAGTCTTCAACTGTCCAATTTTGGTGAGCTCTTGCAAGTTGTAGCCTCTTTTTCCTATTTGTAGTGGAGATGAGTGGGTCTTCTGCTGTTGTAGCCCATCCGCCTCAAGGTTGTGCGTGTTGTGGCTTCACAAATGCTTTGCTGCATACCTCGGTTGTAACGAGTGGTTATTTCAGTCAAAGGTGCTTTTCTATCAGCTTGAAGCAGTCGGCCCATTCTCCTCTGACCTCTAGCATCAACAAGGCATTTTTGCCCACAGGACTGCCGATAACTGAATGTTTTCCCCTTTTCACACCATTCTTTGTAAACCCTAGAAATGGTTGTGTGTGAAATTCCCCGTAACTGAGCATATTGTGAAATACTCAGACCAGCCCGTCTGGCACCAACAACCATGCCACACTCAAAATTTGGAGTTCAGGAGATTGGCTTGACCAGGAACACACCCCTAAATGCATTGAAGCAACTACCATGTGATTGTTTGAGTAGATAAATGCATTTATAAAAACTTGACCAGGTGTTCCTAATAATCCTTTAGGTGAGTGTATATACAATAAATATTTATCTATTTATTTATTTTTTAAATACTTATTATTTTATGCACTAGTTGTTTGACTTTTATGCAATCATTTTGTAGTTTTTTATTTAAGAAGCACATTATGGTATAAGGCTTATACAGATGTGTTAAAGGAAAATCATTGTGTCGGTCATGTTTCTGCCACCAGTAACTAAAAACACCTCAGCATTCTGTATTTCCAAACTAGGCCATCGTACGTGTCCAGAAAATGTGCAAGTTATGTCACCGAAACATTTTTTTTAAACTAAAAACTGTTATTTGAATGGTAAAGGAGGTCAAATGATTGCTTCCCATGAATCTAGATGTAGTATAAAACATGTTGCAGTAATATCTTTGTCAGATTTTCAGGACTCTGGCTGAATAACACTTGAAATATTGAACGTGCTGAGGTGTTTTTAGTGACTGTCGTATCGGAAACATGACCGGAAGAATGATTTTGAGCTGTTTAGGCATCTGAAGTGTTCCTTTAATAGGCCAAGGAAAAAGCACTAAGCAGTTTTTGTTAATAATGAAAATGAAATGAAACTTTTCATGACCACTGTCTTTTAACTGATTTAAATGTGGAAACGGGGGTAGATCCAAATTATATATGACTTGATTTGTGAATTGACCTAAAGAAATGACTTGACTTGACTTGCTTGAGTTACAGCATGGACTCGACCTGACTTGCTTGATTTTCACCACAGTAACTTGGGACTTGCTTGAGTTTTGAAGGATACGACTTGAGACTTGCTTGTGACATGCACATGTGTGACTTACTCCCACCTCTGCTACTGCATCTGCATTTTCCAATCAGATGTGTCAAATGTGTCCCTGAAATTTTTTTAACTATTTACACAGTAACTATTTCAAAGTACAGTGTTACACTGCGGGACAAAAATGGGTAGCGAACAAATTTTTAAAGTCGTCATACAATACTGTGACCTCTGAAAGCCGCTCCCTTTTTCTCACATAAATCCCCACAACACCGTGATGTAACGGGCCAGATCGATTGCAATTACTGACATTTTCCAGTGTATGGAGTTGCAAGTTCTAGTCCCGCTCATGGCCAACTTGTTTTCTCAGCTTGTTTTTTTTATTAATTATAATAACTAGTTATTTATAAACTCCCATTACCTGGTCATTTAGGTTTTATTTAATGACTGTATTTAAGATTATTTTAATTAAGCAACATAGAATAGGCCTATGCGTACATACATTGCTTTGCGAAAGTATTCGGCCCCCTTGAACATCCTATGCAGAGAAATTCTTATGACATGGCACAGCGCATCTATGCAGTGGGCTTAAAAGAGAAAAAAGAATTACAACAATAAAAAGAATTTTTAAAATAATAATGAAAGTAGTAATAATAATAATAAAACACTGTGTACTGAGCAGTGATCTGGAAAATGTACAACAGTAGAAGTAGTAAATATTATAGATTTGGCATGGAAAATTGCTTTTTAAAGGTGCATTTGAATTTCTGCTACATCAGATGTAGAGAGCATAAAGTGACCAGAGAGTGTTAGTGCTCAACAGACGATTTGCGATCAGTGTC
>JACXGM010011811.1:0-16385 GCA_016801145.1 Umbra pygmaea
GTGTGTGTGTGTGTGTGTGTGTGTGTGTGTGTGTGTGTGTGTGTGTGTGTGTGTGTGTGTGTGTGTGTGTGTGTGTGTGTGTGTGTGTGTGTGTGTGTGTGTTACCATCTGTAGCCCGAGCACTGATGCTGTTCTTGGTCCTGGTTGACTTCTGCAGCTGCTCCTGAATGGCCTTCTGGGAGTTGAACTCCGCCCCTGCCACATCATCTAGCTCAGCCCGCAAAGCCAGAGTGGTGTTTAACTCCGCCCCTTCAGGGAGGCTTCCAAGACTATCTGCATTGGCTGCTGACCCTGCTCGTCTACCTGGAACCCCATCTGTGGGAGGAATCAAGAAGCACTTTTGACCCGTCAGAATCATGGAAGAGATGCATGCAGACAGCCCTCTGACCAGGTGGGTTGTTACCGTGACGGAGCACTTTCCCCTTCCAGTAGCTGTTGGAGTGTCCAGGTTGTTGCCAAGGAAGAGGCTCGTTGCTAGGCTCCGCTACCACAGTGACAACCATGGGTGCTTCGGGGGCAAAACGCACCTGTAGAGTCAGAGGAAGACATTTCAGTGTGCTTCAAAGCATTCTTAACCCATCATGACTCAAAGGCTATACCTCTATAGAAATCAACATCCTACCAATCCTGATCCTACAAATCCTGATTTTCACGTTTTGTGTGGACCTCAGCAAAATAAGTGGATAAGGTTTTAGCAGTAACTAACGATGGCCATAACAGTTACTATAATTTGAATAGACAATACTGTAGAAAATATTGAATCATAAAAACAGTGAGCCATTGTAAGGTTACCCACCAGCTAAATTGCAAGGATCTGTTTTATTCTTCGTTCAGCTGTCTTGACAATATAATTTTGCTATTGATAGTGTCCATTTTCTTTTGGACATACTTCAGTTTGTATTATTGTTATTTTTACTACATTACTGATGTTGGAACAAGGGCACACCATTTTCACCTTACATGCAATTACACCTCTAGTCTTCTGTACATGTAACAATAGACTTTAAAACTTGACTTGACTTGTCAGCCTGTGTGTTTTCAGTACATCTCACCTGCCGATTTCTGTGTTGTCTCTTCTGGCTAGCTGGATTTAGCCTCACTGGATCAGGGCTGAGAGGGAGGGAGAGGTCCAGCTCTGGGCATGTAAAGGAACAGGCAGAAACCAGGGGCACCGGGGCAGGAATGGGGCCCAGCCGGATGCCTGGGTCACTGCACTCAGCTGGAGGACTTTGCTGCATGGGACCTACTCTGGTCATTGCATATTAGATGTCTGGATCTTTGAGTGACAACGACTTTGACCTTAGAAAAGACATAAGGCAGTTCTTATCAACAAACACATCAACTATGCCGAAATGTAAGCCTTACATCAACGCCCCTATAACTATAATTTCACATATTTATAATACTATAACTGCACCATATATATATATATATATAAAACTTAAAACTTACAGTGTATAAACGTGTAATGTTTATTTATTGTTATACGCAAAATCTAGCTTTGTCTCGAATCTACGCTTAACCTAAACATGTACCTAGACCCTTTTCGGCAGAAGCACACAGACAGTAGCTACTGTACTCTACTGGCAGTAGCTACCTAACGACTAAAGTAGAAGAGTAGCTAGTTAACTTACCAGTAAGATAGACAAATGTTAGTTAACGTAGAAGCTTTGTTTAACAAGCGTTTATTATCGGGTTAATATCATTGGGACGTTCTGGGATTCACAGATGAATTCACGCGAATGTTGACACTATTTGGCAAGAATGGTTGTCAGGTCCACCTTTGAAAGTTCCCCCCACCGACACCGCTATAAACTATTATTTACCTAATGCTATGTCCTGTATGAACTTCCGGATCACAACATTTCAAAATAAAGACCCACGATTTCTTAATATAAAATATTGAATTAATGATTAGAGAACAAAAACCGTAAAAACCGTACATTAATGCATTTTTGTTATTATTGAATCAAGCGTCGTTGTATTGTACATTGTCTTACGTTCGGTAGGCTTAGGCTAGTACACACGTTTTAGAAGGTGCGCAAAACATCGTGAAACATCACCATTCGCACGCAATTCGAAATTATACCGTTGAATGTCTGTATTGAGTGGATTCTCCAAAGAATGAGGTGGTGCAGAGCCAAAATATGTTGTGAAGAGGGAGAAAACTTTCATAGTTTGGTTTATAGTATTTTGCTGTTGGTTCCAGACACATACACTGCAGAGACCTTTGCACAAACAATTAATAGGGCAATAAACCAGGCTGTTTAGTTAAAGAAACACAAAATGTATTTTTCATTATAAATAATCTGTTCGGACCAGTAACATACGGGACAGTAGATTTCAGACGTAGGTAACGTTGTACCCTGATTAATTTGGGCTGCATTCAGTGCTGAGACATAGTTTAGGACCAGCAGCAGCCTGATCTATCATATCTTGGCCTGGATATTTTCGCTCCGAGCTGGCCATGTACGGCGCGCTACCCAGTGGGAAGTTTGTGGATGGGTAAACTCTCCACACCGGGCTGGACTCGAACGGGCCAGGGCTGGCCCTGCAGTAGAAAATAGGCACATTGTATATACAAGATAATATTTACATCATATATCATTTAGTATTAAATTGGAAACACTCTTTAGTTTATATGTTCCGCAATGTCGTTATTTCAGTAAACATATTTTTCCAATATGCCCCATGCATAAAAGTCATAATCGCATAGTATAGTCTAACTCGCACTTTTATTTTGAAGGCAAAGAAGGAACACCGGAAGTGTTTTTTATTGAACAATTTTAATTTACAACAAAGGCAAAATAGATACGTATACATGATTAAATGTAAAGCAAAAGCAGACAAACAATGAAAATAAAGCAAAAATAAATAAAGAGACAACAGTTCAATCGAGGGGTATATAAAAGCAAATTTGCACCAAAGAGTACTAAGGGTGAATCCCATTTCTCTGTCTTACTCTCACATGAACGCGCAAAACTAAGGTGAAGGGGTAAGGGGAAGGGCTAAGACAGAGAAATGGGATTCACCCTAAGATCGCGTGCTTTACGCATGTACTTGAAGGACTCTGCACAGGCTAAATTCAGAATGTTGTTTGACTATTTAAAGAAAATTGATTGCAATTGTGGATGACATATTGAGCCAGAATAATCAGGACATTACTGGGAATATCTGTCTTGTGGACTTCTGCTGTGATACCATAAATAACATAATTTTTCGAAAGTCAATGTTAGTGCAAGCCAGCCTTGGAAAGAAGGACAAATTGTTTGGGTGAAGCTGCAATAGAAAAAACATTCTCCATGGTTTAAAATATATTTTTTTACAAAATACACATAAGTTTTGATCAGAATTTAACCGTAGCCATAGAAATGCATATAAAGTGTAGATATTTAAGATCTTATAATGAAATTATTTGGCTTTAGGAGAGATGGGGAAACTGAGTTTTTCAATTTGTAAAGTGTGTCCCTGTCAAAATGCATAAGGACAGAGTTATAATTAGATCTGAGTGTAAAGATCCTCCACTAAACAATTTCAGATATATTTATTGTGACATCCTTTTTCAAGAAGAGCTTTATCCTTAAATTGACAAGAGGAGCATGCATGGCTTACTAGATAATATAAAATATTGTTTTTGTTTAAAGAAAGAGTGGCCTTAAGGATTAAATTGATAACTTACTTTCCTATATTTCCATCAATTCATCCAAAAAGAAGGACTTTTTTCTTGATTAAATATAGCAATTGTTCCAAATGGGGGAGCCGTGGGGTGTAAAGTTGTGTTTTAAAATCATGTTCCAGTATAGAATGGCTTGTTGTGTTTGTAAATCATCTTCCAGTAAAGGTCTTGTTGTGTTTGTAAATCATCTTCCATTACAGAAGTGCTTGCTGGTAAATGTTGTGGATCATGGCCATGTTTAGGCGATTGAATTATGAAGGCAAATAAATGGCTAGAGTTTAGATTTTTAGATTATTTGATGAAATTTAGATTTTTAGAAAATGTGATTTATTGGAGTAAATGCCCCACCCCCAGTGGGATAACTGCCCCACCTAAGAAAGATCTCTAATTGCTGACACAAAATCTGAAATTTTGGTATGACAATTGTAAGTAGATCATAGCCAAGGTTAGGCAAATTAATTATGAAGGGATATAAATGTCTAGAGTTTATACTTAGATTCCACAAGTTATTAGATTCAAAGTTTTGTTTTGGAAGGCTTTTTTTGGGAGGCTAGTTACCACACTACCAAGGATGTAAGCACTGCCGCAGTTTCAGACTTCCTCTTCCTTCCCCCTTCCTCCTCTTCCTTTCTCTTCCTTTCTTCCTCCTCTTCCTTCCTCCTCTTCCTTCCTGTTCCTCCACCTAAGTTTGCTAGTTAGCATAGCTAGTACTAACCAGGCTTGTCATTGTCTAAATTACAGGTAGAAACACATTTATTACCATAAATCTGTAACTAGGTGATACATTTGGTAACATGTTGTGGGGATTATGTGAAATAAAGAGGGGGATGGCAGTTACCCCCGGGGGCTATTTACCCCACCTTACCCTACTTGGCTGGGTTTACCCATTTTGGGAAGCTCCTACTTTAAACCTAAATAACTAGGTAAAGGACTTCATAACTAACTAGTGACCAAAAATGAATACCATTTAACACTTCCTATTAATTTCTACTTAGTTATGAAATCCATTTACTAGCTAATTTTGATCTTAATTAGAAACTTAAACTTGTGACCTCAGCTGAACCCAGAAATGTACTATAAATTTGAACATTTTACAATGCTGCATTATAGTCATTGATTGTGTTACCTAGATACTTACTGTATCCAGCGGTGCATTGATGGTAAGATTAAGATGTGATGTATTGTTTCTTTGTCCTTTTGACAAAGTAAATTAATCTTAAAATGAACCATAACCTCACTCTAACCTTAATTAAGTTAAAGACTGCCTAAAGTTAATCAAGCCTTAAAATCAAACCCACCATTAATCTGACCAGCAATGCCTATGTCTATAATTATCCTCAATTCTAATACTATGCCCAACTATTTCTTCTTTTCACTGAACCTTATCCTTCTGCTTGAATTCACATTTAACTTGTGTCAAAAATAGTGACTAAATGAACTTTTTAATTTATATCCACAAAGTATCTTCTTGGAGATTTTCTCCTTAATTTGAGGGTTTATCCAATTTGTTTTTGAGACCTCCATCAATGTAACTCTCACCTGATTTGCTAGAGTTGTAATGAAGATATGTGTCTTCCGAAGCACATTCAATGTTGATTTGTTTTTGTTGTACTGGCCACAACAAGGAGTTGCTAGAGCATGAAAAAGCATGACAATTTGATTATCTACCCTCCCAAACCTGAACAGTGTTGTCCAATTGCCTGGTTCTTAGTGGGGCCTCGGGGCTAATCCGAGAGTTAGATTTGAAACCTTGTCTACCATTGACGCAGCTGATAAGTCAACAACAATACAGTAACATATTTAATGTTTGCATTCTTTAACAGTTATATATATATATTTCTATATATATATATATATATATATAAATATTCTTTACAAACATATTGTCTATTGCAGACTTTAATTTTTTTATTAGGGGGGATGCACCGTGAGTCACACACCATCTGTGCACTACCAATTTTTGCATCATCTCTTCTCCGCCCTTTTCAGCTCCATACACGCCCAAGCAAACAACACAGTGCTGTTCTGTACAGCGATGCCAACAGCTCATTGGATGAATATGTTTGTTTTCATGATGATGTCCGGTGCACGGCTGTGCCTGTCTTCGGTTGTTTCAGTAATACATTTGGGATCTTACCCACCTTTAGCTAACAGGCCCTCTTCATTGGCCACATTTCAGGCCCTTCATGAGGGCATATTGGAGGAGGATGTATGTCTGATGTGGTCAGATACACAACTGTTATTTTGAAGGCACATTTTGATTACCACACTTTTTAATGTCTGATGTTGTTAGATGTTGCAACCATGACTACTTACTGTTGTTCAGACAAGAACAATCATGTTTTCAAGTTCTCATTATCGGGAAATTAAACAAAGGCTGCCTCCTATAGTGTACATGTCTTGAGTATGCTTGTGTAAGTCATCACTCTCATAAATAGGCAAACTTTTTAGTAACACAGTTATTTACTTAATTCATAAAGAGAATAATAGGCATATTTAATGCCTTCATTTTAAGAATCCCTCAACATTGCTACTGACATCACCATCCTTAGTAATTTTAATGCATTATTCTATTTGGACATACAAAAAGACAAATGAAAGCATGTACTGATGTTATTAGCATTGATAGGTGTTAGGGTGCTTTAGTGTCTTTATCCGGGGCCTCTTTTAGTCTGATGTCTGTCCGCCAACAGCTTCCTGTCCTTCCATTCGAGATCCAAGAAAACAATAACTGGTTGAGTGTTTGGGTTGTCCATTTGTTAGAAACCAACAATCTGTCAAGCAGTCGAGGATATGCCTTCTCTATAGTCACCTTTCATAACGGATAATCACATGTATCCTGAGGCAGAAGAATGTTGTTTTTCAAAAGGAGTCAAAAGGAGCTTGGAAGATAAATCTAACTGAGAAAAGGTCGCTCTCTCAGGGCTTTTAGGATGCAGTTCTCTCTCTCCAGTTGTGCATTTCTCTCTGAGAGCATCTTGATCTGCTTTCTCAGAAGATCCACCTCCTCCCTGACAGACAGCATCAGGTGGTTCTTCACTAAGTCCTACAGCAATACAATAACATGGCATTATGGGAAAGCATTGAACGTTTGTCACAATACTTCCAGTAACAGATTAGTCTTTAACAGGTTCTACGTTTTAACACAATACGGATGCTGTAATCATAAAACACAGTCCTACCATGGCTTGCTCGATCTTGGTGTCAATTGCAATTTTTCTGCTACTGGAGCCACTGCAATAACAACAACAAAAATAAATGAGAATGTCTATCGGCACATGGGTTTTCCCATTCTTGTGTACTTCTAAACACAACAACAAACTAACCATATAGTTTCATTGGGTTTGTGTAGATATTCACTTACAGACTTAGCGTGTTTGTTTTGCTAGTTAGAACCTTCTAGAACTCAGGCCTCAAAATGGCCAGGTAATTTTGAAGCTTACCTGTGGCAGAAGAGCAACAGTGACACGAAGGCTGCCTCCGAGTTTGAGACAGACGTTGTTCCCTTTCTACATGGTGACCAAGGAGATGTGGCCAATGCTTCACTTAGGATATTAGATTGAGGTTGATCAGGGGTCAGGGGTTGAGGTTGGTTGTTTTTAGTCGTCTGTGATTGAGGTTGGGGTTGAGTATAGTTCAGTGGGTTAGGTTGTGCATTGGTTTGTATCTGATTTTGGGGTTGATTAGTTGCCTGTGTTTGAGTTTGTGTAGTGGTATGCGGTTGAGGTTTGGGTTGATTAGTTGTTCGTGTTTGAGGTCGGGGTTGAGCCGTGGTCAGTGGTTCAGGTTTTGTGGCAGATCTGGTGACGGATAAACGTTGGTTCATCATCTGAAGCTCCTGTCGTCCACTTGGCCATGAGTCCCTCACCCTGTACCCATCACGACCTCTCAACCCTGCCTGACCTGTCAACCCTACATGGCCTCTACCACTGTCATTCATTCCCACCCTGCTTTCCAGTCCCTCTCTCCGTCTTAATGGAAGCTGACGTGGTTTTTGGACGGGTGGGGGGGTGACAGGGGGTCTTGGTTTGAGCTGGGGGGAATGTGAGATGGAGATAGGACATGCAGACAGGGGACTAGAAGGAAAGGAGTGTCTCTTTGAAGGGGAATGGGGGGCATTATTACTGCACCTGAGAGGGGATGGAGGAGAAGGGATGGATGAGGGAAGAGATGGAGGAAGGGACGGAGGGAGAGAAGGAGGGAGAGACAGGGGGCGGGCCTGGCGACGAGTCTCAAACACAGAAATAATTTTCTTCACACTGCCAAACATGACTGACAAAAAACAGTCTCCTTGTCATCAGCTGAAAGCAGACAATTGATCACCAAAAACACACCAGAGGTTTTTACAACTACAAACAAAAATGACACCTCCAAAAACTACAAACAAAAACTACACCTCTGTAAACTACAAACAAAAACTACACCTCTATAAACTACAAACAAAAACTACACCTCTATAAACTACAAACAAAAACTACACCTCTATCAACTACAAACAACAACTACAACTCTGTTAACTACAAATTAAAAATAGACCTCAGTAAACTACAAATTAAAACTACAACTCGATAAACTACAAATCAAAACTAAACCTCCATAAACTACAAATCAAAACTAAACCTCCATAAACTAAAAATTAAAACTAAACCTCCATAAACTACAAATCAAAACTACACTTCGATAAATTACAAATTAAAACTACAACTCAAAAAACTACAAATCAAAACTACATCTTCAAAAACTACAAATGCAGCCGCCATGAAAAGTACATGTGGTGGGTTGAGTCAGACAGTATTGACAGTCACAACTACTGTATTAACTGCTTGAACCAATGACAAAGCATAGGTAGTTAAAAAGTTCATCACATGCTTGTATTGATGTCGATAGAGATGGAGAAATGAAAGTTAGGTCCTTGAGTGTGCTATCACCAGTATGACCTGGGATATCTGTGAAGAATTAGCTTCTGTGTGTCTTCCATAGATTGCCTTTGGTAGAGCAGACCCAGCAGGGCAAGCACATAGGGGCTGTACTCTCCTGACTTTGAAAGCTGCCTTTGTGTGTGGATTAGATTTAGCAGATTACCTACTTATTTCAACCAGCGTCCATGTGTCTAAGTTGCTAATCTATAATTCCGGTTTCTTCAAGGTGTAGTAGTCTGTCCAGGTGTGGAACTTCTCCCTGATGACCCAGAAGTGAAGAGTTTATCTGTGGTAATAGCATGTGTGTGTGTGTTTGTGCCCCACATAATGAGAGACCATTCGGCATCTCCCACACACACCCCACTACCTTGCACCCTGATAGGCTAGCACAGGCTTGCTCTCATTCCAACCTCTGCCCACTCACTGCCTCAGCCAATGGCAAAATTGATGGCATTTTCTGCCTGCCCACTGCCGCTGAATGCTAATTGGTCTGCATGTATATGCAGTAATTCACCTCCTTAAGACTCCACTGCCTTTTTCTGGCTAATTCTGGAACCACACCAAGCCATGAAGAATGCTCTCTTCACAACTTCCACCTCTCAAATCTTTTGCCCAAAACATATCTGCTATTTGTCCCATTCCCTTTCAATAGTTTAATATTATGGATGTATGCTATTGTTTTAACTATATTCACAGTATTGTCATTTTCAGTAACACTGATAGTTGTACTTCTCTTTTTGTTGTATAAAAAAGTGAGTTTTGTGTTCTTTAGGTTACTTTGCACTGCTTTTTATCCAAAGCAAATCCTTCAGAATGTATTTTTATTGATTCAGATTTCACTGGCCATTTCATTAGGTACACATTGTAGTCACTTGCCACTTCAGTAGGTACACCTTGCTAGTACCGGTTGGAACCCCTTTTGCCTCTAGAACTGCCTTAATTATTCGTGGCATAGATTCAACAAGACGTAGGATACGTATGGACATTATTGCCTCACGCAGTTCCTGCAGATTTTTCTGCAGACTTTTCTGCACACCCATGATGCAAGTCTCCTTTTACACCACATTCATAAGGTGCTTGATTGGATTGAGATCTGGTGACTGTGGAGGCCATTTGAGTACAGTGAACTCATTGTTATGTTCAGGAAACCGGTTTGAGATGATGTGAGCTTTTTGACATGGCGCCATATATTGAAGAAACTGGTGAGTGTATATATCTGTCACCAAAACGATTGCAACCTCCTTTTAGAAATAATATGGCTGTTCCACGCATCAATTGTCAGTACTGTCCTATAGTACAGAATATGTCCTCTAGAGTCCTGACTTAAGATAAATTTACATTTAAGCAAATGTCCAGGTTATTCAGCATCATTAGACCCACTTTGACATAGCAATGGAGGATACCACGATGGCTGATGCTGATGGCTGCACCTGGGTTATGTTGCTTTCCTCCGGTCAGGATCTTGTATAATGGCACGGTGACCAATGAGGTTGTGCCCCCTTTTACGCCTTTTAGTTTAGTTGAGCCCTGTGGGTCAGACATAGCATCCAGTGCAATAGTCTCTACAGAAATTAAAAACACACATCTTACTTACTGTACAACAAATACAGTACTATAGTGCAGTGGTTTTCAACCCTCTCCTCGGGGCACACCAGACATTCCACAGTTTAGCTGTGGCCACTGAACTAGCTCACTGGAGTCATTAATCAAGGGCCTGATCATTAGAAGATGAGTTGAATCAGGTGTGGTAGCTCAGTGGCTACAGCTATACTGTGGAACGTCTAGTGTGCCCCAAGGAGTGGGCTCAAAAACCACTGCTATAGTGTACTACTGTACTGGAATGAAAGAGTGTGTACTGCAGTTACTGTAACACATCTGTCACAGTGGGCAGGTCTAACGGACCTGTACGGGAGTGTACGATGACCTCGCCCTACCACGATTCATAGGGGCTCACCATGGGGAAGTGACAGTACTCCTCTCTGCCTCCCAACTATGGGTCAAATAGTAGATGTCAACTCGGAAGCAGGACAACGGTCAGCGAGTACCAGGCCAAGGTAGCAAGCTGCAGGGGGATCCTGCGCTGCTCTAGACTCTCGTGCTTGCACTCCATTGGATTCAGCGGCACAGGACCCAGAGGGAGGCGGTTGCCCTCGGCAAACATCTGTCTTCTGAACTCTGCCCCGGCACTCTATGCTATAGCATGCATGAAAGTCAAAAATATATTCAGCGACTGGCAAATCGGGAGCTGTTGTACTTAAGGGCTGTCATTGCTCGGCAAGACACACGTCAAGCAGGCACAGTCAGGTAAACATTCTGCAACTGCCTCTTCCTCTTCTTCTTCTTCTTTCACAATAGCGTGCTGGAACATCAGAAGTCTTGGGGTGTGCTTCTACCTCAACAGTGCTCCTCGGAAATCAGCTGTCATTGATTGTGAACTGTCTTGCCTCAGAGTGGATATTGCTGAAGCGAGACTTGGCTGCCGGGCAGCGACTCGGTCCATGAGAGGAACTATTTTCTGGTGTGGACATCCAGATGATCATCATCTAATGCATGGAGTCAGCTTTGCTGTGCGGAACACTCTGTTGTCCACTGTCTTTCAACCAACTGCTTGCTCTCCACGCCTAATGTCCTCGCCTCTCAGCCTATGCACCCACTCTCTACACGACCCTGAGGACAAGGACAGCTTTTATGCCCACGTTGGCAAGGTCATACACTCTTTCCCAGCCGGGAAGGACCTAGCTCTCCTTGGGGACTTCTACATCAGAGTTGGAGGGGATGGTAGTGCCTGGAGGCCGATCTTGGGTCATTTTGGGATTAGCAAGATCAATGACAACATCTCCTTGAGTTGTGTGCCGCTCATGGCCTATGTTTTCAGAGTTCTTTCTCATCTGGAACTACCAGATACAAGGTTACCTGGATGCGCCCTCAGTCCAAACACTGGCACCAACTCGATCACATCATTGTCAGGAGGTACAGGAGTATGCATCTCCTGTGACACCGACCACGTCCTTGTCCGCTGCACCTTAAAACTCACCCCAAAAACGTTTCATAGTGCGACCCCAAAGCCCACCCCAAAGTTGAACACTGAACTGATGCGGAAACATGAATATGTGGCAAAATTAATGCGCGTATGGAGAGCCTTCACCTCAGAGACGACGGCACTCATGAACACACCTGGGCCGAGCTAAGAGATTCCATGATGGAGGCTGCATCTGAGGTCTTTGGCCTTCGTAGAAGGAAACAGCCGAATTGGTTCCTCAAAAGCTCTGCTACTCTGCTCATGGGCCTAGCTGACAAGCTTGCTGCACGTCTCAGTGCTCTCCAAGACAGAAAAGACTCCACCATCGCTCACTATTGTTAGGCCAGGAATGACGTCAAGCGTCTTGCATGCAAGGCCTACAAGCAGGACCTCTGTGAAAACGTATAACAGTGTGCAAGTACTGGGGACATACGTGGCATGTACAGTGGCATCAATGAGGCACTGGGTCCTACAGTGAAAAAAACAGCATCTCTGTGAGCCACTGATGGCGCCATCGTCAGCAACCTACCAGGCCTGCTTGGTAGATGGGTCAACCATTACAGCTTGCTATATGGCACACCTGTGGACGCCAAATTGAATGCTGTTTCTATTGCTGTACTACAACTACCTGTCCTCAATGAGCTGGATGCAGAGATTTCAACAATGTAAATTGAGCGTGCGATTACTGCTCTGAAGAATAACAAGTCACCGGGCAGCGACAGCATTCCAGAAGAGCTGCTGAAATGTGGCGGGCCAATGCTAGTTATGTGGCTTCACTGCTTGTTCCGATGCTGCTGGTAGATCAAATGCATCCCTAGCAAACTCAAGGATGGCAACATCGTCACAACTTATAAGAACAAGGGGGACAGGCAGGACTGCAACAACTTTCGAGGCTCCTTAGCCTTCCGGGAAAATGCCTTGCTTGTGTAATCCTCCCAAGACTGCAGCGTGTTGCTGACCAGGTGCTGCAGGAGAATCAGTGTGCTTTCCGTGCTGGACACACAACACTAGACATGATTTTCTTTTTCAGGAAAAGTGTGTGGAACAGCAATGCCCATTGTACATTGTGTTTGTCGTTCCGACTAAGGCTTTCAATTATGTGAGTCGCTCTGGTCCCTTCCACGTTCTGTAGCGACTTGGTTGTCTGGCAACTCTCTCAGCAATACTCCAAGGCTTCCACGATGGGATGCGGGTGTAGCGGGTAAATGACTTTTGTATGAGCTGGCAGTTAAGTGTCCCCATCAGCCTGTAGATTGCTGTAGAATGGTGGAACAAATACAGAACAGCAAAGAGTGTGTGATTAGCTCTGGTCTTGCTGGGTTATCTTTATTCAACAATATTTGCATGAACCAAAATACAAATGCACAACAAAAATATGGCATCTCGAAAAAATTGTTTCTTTTACTAAACTTTACTGTTTCAACCTCTTCTTAGCATTACATGGTATTTTTCATGCCTGCCTCCCAGTCAATCACTGTAGTACTCACATGCCTATTCAAAATACTGTTAAATGTTAAATGAAAACATGTTTTCACATGAAACATTCCTGTATGTTCCTCACGTTATGCTATTAAATGTTCAATCAAAATCACATTCACATAAAACACTCATGTGTATTTTTCACATTATGCTGTTCAATATTAAATCAAATTCACATTCACATAAAACACTCCTGTGTATTTTACCCATTTTTGACAGTTCCCATGCATTCTTGAACTAAAATACACTTAATATCTTTGGAAGACTACCTGGTCTTCACTTATTTGTGTTTGAATTTCCTTCAAACGGATGACATTATTGGTAATCACCCTAATCACCAGGGCTGTCTTCAGCTCAGCTGTGAAAAGTCTCCTCATGGATGCAGCCGTGTACTGGTTTAGGTTGGGTAGGACGAGCTGTTCAGCTTCTCTCAGATCCTCCCACGCATGAGCACCTGATTTCACCTGCGATTACTTGTCTTTGTTGTCGTCGTCATACTCCTTCTTGTCTTGTAACTTTGGCATTGTTAGGATCCATTGTTCCAAAGCACATCAAGATGCCTCTAGGCCCTATTTATTGATCCTGCAATTCTGATTGGTGTGTTAACAATTTTGAGGCTTAGTGTTTGCACCTTGAGAAAGGTGTGCTCTTTGAGTTGTGATGACTTTCATTATATTCAGTGCATGTGTTGCTGAATGACTGTATAATGCAATTAATTATTTAATTGGCCCCTTTTGTGTAAAGTTTTGCAGAAATAGTTTTGAATATTGAAACCTGTGTGAAAACAGATGAATAGTGTTTAAGGTTATGGTAAATGTGTGTGTAGTTTTGGGAATGATGTAAGGGTAATGGTTTTTGAGATACAAACAATTGAGAAGAATTGTAAATATAATGATGCAAAAGCTGCAGTGCTGGGGGCATTCACTAGAGGGAGCTGTTTCCCTTCTTGACTATGGACATGTCCATGCAGGTCCATGATTTTTCCAAACTTTTTTGTTCATGATTTTGTTTGTAAAAAGTTTAATCTTGGAAATTACAATCATCCCAATGGCAAAACCTGCACACCTACCCTGAACCCAAAATTATTAAATTAGTTTATTTCGTTTTCACTTTAAACAAATCTAAGAGTGTCATCATGAAAATGTAGCCTGTATGTTTGTATTGTATGGTCAGAGAATATTTCTGTATATTTTACCTGTCTACTCTATATAACCAGCCACAGACTTTAAAACAACTATACTTTGTGTTGTTCTGTACTATTTGTCACAACATGCACTTTCCTTATGATAATTATTGATGAATCATAAAACACAAGTTTGTCTTATACAAATCTCGCCATGTTTTTGTAGGTAAGGGGACAATATTAGGTGTGAATTGTGTTTGTCATATGACACAAAACATTAAAATCTTATTTTATTTTATTAAATGAATTCATTTAATCCATTTTGGAATAAGGATGTAACATAAGAAAATATGGAAAAAGTGAAGTCTGTGAATAATTCCCGAACGGACTCTACTTCTGTTTTTGAGACGTAACATTATGCACATGTGCTTCCTATGTGTTTTTGGAATGCTTCACATGCTATTTCACATGTGGAATTATAACATGTTATGCACATGTGCTTCCTATGTGCTTTTGGAACATTCCACATGTTCATTTTCACATGAGTATCCAATGTGCGTTTGGAACATTCCACATGTGCATTTACACAAGAGTATCCAATGTGCTTTTGGAACATTCCACATGTGCATTTTCACAAGAGTATCCAATGTTCTTTTGGAACATTCCACATGTGCATTTACACATGAGTATTCAATGTGCTTTTAGAACATTCCACATCTGCATTTTCACGTGAGTATCCAATGTGCTTTTGGAACATTCCACATGTGCATTTACACATGAGTATCCAATGTGCTTTTGGAATATTCCACATGTGCATTTTCACATGTGAAACCATGATGAATAAAGTACAGTATACAAGATGCAATGTAGTTATACAGATCTGTGCATCAATTTGAAAAGTCTGGTTCTTGTTGCTGTTGGAAAACAATGAATAAAGCTAGTTAAAGTTTTTCAATTTCACCAATTATTTTAACTTTTAACCTTCTACAGTTCTGTGAAAAAGCAATTACACACATTTGATTGTTAGGACAGGAAAACAGGAAAGCATATGAGAAAATAATATATATGCAAGCACCATGCCCATGTCGATAACCCAACAAGCCAATTGAGTACTCATTAGGCCTATTCCACAAAGTGTCATGAAGTGTTGTTTATTAGTTAGTTTTTTAGTTCTCCAGTGATGGAAAATAACATGTAACATAGTCGTGAAAAAGCAAATCTGCATTATCAGCCACACACACTCGCTGCAATATGCAGAAATGCAATGTAGAAAGCCTTTATGGTTTGGATACTTTTTGAACGACTCTTGTTAACGTGTGATTTTGCTATATGAAATTGAATCTCATGGCAAATACACCTGCATTTTCAAAATGGAAGACAATTTTTTTCATGTGTATTCATTGCATTTACTCTATATTTTTACCTCAACTTCTTTTCCCATCTGACAAGCGGACATCCCTCAGCTTTTGCACCATGCAGGTTTTTACCTCTGGATCTCCAATTCTGAAAAATATGCAAACGATGGTAACATACCGGACGACAAAGGACACTGTCACAATGCATATGCACAATAGATGATGAGATGTAAGAAAATATATTTTAAACAATGTTACTGACATATATAAAAAATGTACAGTATAGACAGTGGGCTCCAAATTTACTGGCAACCCTGACTGGCAATGCACAAACAATACTGTTGTTCTCAAACTCAAAATACCATGTGAGAAATACTGTATTTTATGTGTCAATGGAACCAACCAAAATCATTTATTGATTAAATTAAAAAGGTTTCACAATCAATGGCACCCTTAAAGATTATTGTAAATAACATCTACCAAAATTAAGCCAGGATTAAATTCATCTTTTTGAAGTTCATGTACTGTAAGTCTCAAGCAAATATATTGCACCATTACATCACTTCCTGTTCCACTATTTACAAATTATAATGCTTGACATCAAACTGAAAATAACATTTACCAAAAATCTGAACTAGTATTGTAATTTAATTAGTGAAACACCTGGTTTGGATAAGAGATCAGCCCCTTAAAATAGCCATTATAAACTTGCTCAGGTACAACCAGTAACTTCCCAGATCACACACCATGCTAACTGCCCCCCACCTGACATCAGTTGTAGTGGTTCTGATTACACCTGCTGTTCCATGATGAG
>JACXGM010011812.1:0-24625 GCA_016801145.1 Umbra pygmaea
CACACACACATTCCCTAATAGGTGATTCAGACCTCCAGGCGCAAGTATGAATAGTCAACACTTTCGTCACTAGGTGACGTCGCTTTTGTGTGTTTTGGGGGTGGTTGTGTTTCAAACAGGCAGTTTTCGTCCATGCCGCGCACAAGATTTTCTTTTCTAGATGCAATTTCACATACGGAGAAATTGTGACAGTGTTCACACTGAAAGCGCTCTCAATGAAGCTTGTTTTGACACTCAAGGCGCCCACTTCAATTAGCAATGAATGAAAACTAAAAACCCTAGCTCTCCAAACACACAGCCCCTCTGTTGCCCAGCCTCTCCAAGTCTTAGTTTATTTCCCGCCAGGAAGCAAACGGTAAAATATTAAAGACACCTGCCAGACACTTCAGCATTCTGCTCAGGTGCTGCTTGGCTCAACAGGGCTCCCCTGAGCACAAGCCAAGGCAAAGGTCTCAAGGTCTCTTCCCTCTAAAAAAAATAACAGTACAAACCACTAAACTTACCGGCAGTCTTCAGAGTCACATGCCTCATTAACGCTTTGCTTCTGCATATTCAGGCCTGGGTAAATTACTGTCTAAATGATTGTATCTGTTACAGTTACCATTGTAGTTAATATTTTAGAAATATGCAAAGGTTAGTTCATATTAATTTCAATATCAATAATGTTATTTAAAAGTAGTTTTGGTCCCATTCAGCCACACTACCTTTTATTATTTTGGACTTGACCATCATTCAGTCATCAATATCAATAATAAGTTATCACATAGTGTCTAATTTTATTTTTATGAGTATCTGAGAATAGATTTGCTGGTGATTTTACAGTGGGATTATTTTTCATACTAAAAAGGAAAAATCCTGAATACCAATTTCTTTTACCATAGATCATCATTCAGCTTTGACTGACAGGTCTCCTGCAGGTGCCATATCTATCTCTGTAACAGCCCGTGTGATATGAAGGTGTATTGGAGACAAATGTGAAGGAGTTGTGTAGAAATCAAACAGTGTTTTAATACCAAAACACACATTGTCAAAATAATACAGCCACGATGGGCAAAACAGAGTTTTAGAACACTAATACATGACATACACATGAATTATACAAGCAATAATGAACCACACCTACACAATACTCAAACTGGACTTAAATACATAACTAACGACACAAATTGGAGGCAGCTTGAGATGATTATTGGAAAGATAGGAATAGATGATGGAGTCATGCATAAAAGTATTGGAAACATAGTCAGCTGACACAAAACATGGAACAAACTCAGGCTGCTATGCCATCGGGGGGAGACCATTACAATCTATATTCTATCTCTCTGTATGTTGCTTTCTCTCTGCCTGTGTCTATTTTGTCGTCTCATTGTCTTTTCATGAGGAATATAGCTGTGTGTTTGGCAGGTAGTTTGCCTGATAAATGAGCAGTGTCTGAGTTGAACAAACAGAGCAGGGGGAAATTGGAGTCAGCAGTGTAACGTTAGCCAGCATCCCTCCTGCTCTCTCCACTTATTTACACTAGACTCTCTCCTTTTGCTGGCAATGACAGTTGAACAGGATGTGGTGGTGGTTGAACACACGGTGGCCAAACAATCTCCTGATGTCATGAAAGTGATGATGAGGGGTTGACAGCACTTGACCTTCAAGCAACATTACTACAGGACATGACGTTGTTTAGTTTTCAGTAAAAAATTAATGTTTAAAAGATGTTAAAAGGGATCCAAAGGGAGGGAGGAAATAGTTGGCATTAAGTGGAACGCTTTGTGCCCATGCCTTCACTGGATAGAGTGGAGCGTAAAGGGCGCTTTTTTTAGTACAGTGCGTGAAAGACTGTCACGCTGTTCCAACAGCAAAACCAACTGCTTGGAGAGTCGAGCTGAAAGCAGGCTATTCACTGCCACTCCAACAGGAGTTTACAGATATATTGTATTCACATATATCTATATCTAATTGTGTAAGTCCATCACATTTCTACTGAATGAATTTGCAACTTCTGGTCTCTATCAAGGTCACAGTGACTTTGCACTTGTTGTATGTCAACACAAATCCGCTTATGTGTCTTAACAATTAAGCTTTCCATTCATTTAGCGGGTTAGGTAAAACATGTTCTTTAAAATGAAGGCTCCAGTTTCTTCTTTCCACTTTGCTACCACAAGACGTATAACATACATCTTTCTGTTTAAAAAATGAATAAAATTTTTATGATATCTCATTGGGAAAGGTCTTATGTTCATTGCTACTTAAGAGCTCCATATGAAAAAGGCAGCAACCCACCCAGGCTGTATGTACTAGAATAAGTGCCCAATAGACAGCTTGATGGACCTGACCCCTGACTAAGGTAGTCACCCAGGTCACTGCTAACAAGGGTCACTTGAACGCCACCCTCAGCAGCCTGATGCAAATGAGTGTGAAGCAGCAGTGTGCCATAAAACAGGGGACACAGTAAAAGGTTAGCAATAACCCTCTTCCACCAGAAAACTGTCTCTGGATCCGGCTGTCCTTCCTCAAGGTGAGCTCCCAAGTGCCATCATAATTGAAAATTAACACTTTGCTGTGGTATAATTAAATGGTGCCCTTTGAACTATGCAGAGACTTAAGCAGCATATTAAGAGCTTGTAGTCTGGGGGATGGTGAGACAGAACTGTGAGCTTGCACACCTCAGTGGGAGAATTTAACACACAGTGACAGGTCCTTCATTAAAGCATGGGTCCCAGAGCCCTATCACCATTATGTATCCACTAGGCATAAGCTGAAGGAATATCTCATTTGTTTTTAATTAATTATCTTATAGTGCCATAAAGAGGGAAGGCTATACCAATCGTCAGCTTGTTTTAATGCTCTTCTTTCAACTTTGACCTCTTTGCAAAAAATAATTAAACAATTCAATGCTCTGTTGTTAATGGGGTGGGGGGGGAGTGGGATTCCAATTAAATCAGACTGTCATGGATACATGTAGACAAACAATTAGTCCAAATATTTCCCAGTCCATCCATTGCTTTTCATGGATACATATAATATACTCTCTCCTTATTGAGATAGATTTAGGTATGTAGTTTTCAACATGAAGCCTCTGCCCCACTGTCTGAGGGTATAGATAGATCTAGCTACTAGAAATGTAACATATACTGTAATTACCTTGACCTTTTAGAGGAGATGTGAACTGTATAACCAATTTCAAAGATAGTGTTAAAACCCAACTGAACTTAATTGTTGCCTTCATTCCCTAAAGGGTGTTGAGTACAATTTCAGTGAAAGATTTAATCATAATCCTTTTTAACAATATTGTGACATGATTGTTGGCGTTTTACTGGTAAGAATCCCCTGAACTACAGGGCTTTATGAGGCCCATCTGCCCAGTCATTTCACAGGTCAATCTGCGCATGACAAACAAAATGCCTGGCATGTGTGTACTGTGAAGTGCATACAATAAAAAAATATATATATATATAGGCAACATGTAAATTTATTGTTATTGTTACAGCCATAGAAATAGAATGGATAGAAAGGACATTCCAATTCAAATCGATGTAGCAGAATGGTCAGAGCGGCAGCCATTTTATGTGTAACTTTCTATTGCAAAGATCTAGCGACCTACTTCCACATTAAACTGATTTACGTGTTGTCACCGTGGCAAATAATGACAATAGCCATTTTGTTGTGTACTAATCGAATGACCACGCCAAGTAGTTCAATGGCTTTTCTATCCATTGTATTTCTATGGTTACAGCATTATAGGACACATACTGCATACAGTGGTGTGAAAAAGTCTTAGGCACTCTAGATATTTGTTGACTTTGTAATAAATCTGTTTTGTGTTCTGCATTAGTGTGACAGTAGAAAAGAGCAATTAATTTATTCCCAAACCATAATTTGCCATAAAATCTATGCTAGTGAGAATAATTAATATATACAGGTGTATGCAAAAGTTTAACCCTAACAATTTCCATGATTTTGATTTAAAAATAATTGGGTGCTTGGATCAGCAATTTTATTTTGATATCAAATAACTGAAGGACACAGTAATATTTCAGTACTAAAATTAGGATTATTGGATGAACAGAAAATGTGCAATATCCATAAAAAAGAATACAAAAGGTAATAATATAAGCAACTAGCAAACAAGACATTTAATGATACTTTTAGTGATCAAGTATATGATATGGGCTTACGTTGGGGGACGCTGGGAACCCGGCAGTTCAGGATTGTAATTCAAAGTATCTTGAATACGTATATTTTTTATTTTTATACTTTTTTGCTGTTCTGTGGTTATTTTAAACAACGAGCCGTACGGAGAACAGATGAGTTATCTCTTTATGGTGAACGCAAATTCATGAAAATATTTTCACAAATTTGCTTTTTAACTCCCATCATAGTGCACTTAATTTATATGTAGCTGTTGTTGAATTATTTTGGCATAGTTAAAGTAAAGTTTAGGTTCAGTTTATGTTCAGTTCCGTCAACTTCACAAAATGAATGCTTAAGCAGTTCTATCTAAAATTAATTACATACGTTTACATAAATAACTTTGTTATTAGGCTGCTTCTAAAATCATTACTGTACATGTATAGCACTGTATGTATTACTGTGTAGGTTACTGATGCTTATTTTTAGCAATGTTTTTTAAAACTAAACTAACTTGTTGTTTTGAGTAGGCAACATTAGATAAATAGAGAGTATTGCAGGTTACACTTTATTTGGAGAGTCCAAAATTCCATCTGTAGGTGCTCTACAGATAGTTTGTTGATGATATGACTATCAACAAACTATCAACAAACTATCTGTTGATAAGCAATTAATTGTGTAGTTTACGGGTAGGGGTAAGTAAGAATATGTTTAAGGTTAATGGTTAAGGTTAGGCTTAACATTAGGGGAAGGGTTAAGGTTAGGATTAGGGTTAGGGTTAGGGTAAGTAGATAGTTTGTTCAAATGTTGTTGATAGTCTGCAGCTAATCTGTAAAGCATCTACAGATACACTTTTTGGACTCTCAAAATAAAGTGTTACCATATTGCCAAATCCCAATGCATTTACATTGTAATTATGAATTTAGATCTTCATGAGTTACCATAATTGTGTAGAATTAGACTACACTGTTGTTTTGAATGGCACATTTCCCAAAAAATAATGGCTGCAACAATAGCAACTAGCAATAGCAAATGAGCTTTCACCAAGTTGTTTTCAAGACAGTCTGCAATTACAGGTTTTATTTGATTCTATGTCTTCACATGCACAAATCAATATTTGCTAACAGTGAGATCTTTCTCGAGGTTTGGGCAAAAAATTAATTCTAACCAGAGAAAACCACTGTGACATACATGTGAACTAATGCAGGTACAGACAGAGACCATTACCATACTCTGAAAATAAATATGTCTTGGTACTGGTGCACCCCCAAGCTAAATGGACAAACTCCACACTACAATTGTGTCTCGTCCTGACGTCGGCTTGAGCGGATTTGGAAAATGTTGCTGAAATCTATCTAAATGTATCTTAGTTTAAAAAGCCTCTATGTTCTCTAAGCAGCTATATGCCCATTAGCCAGCAATTGGAAATCACCTAAATCCATTTTCAAATAAAAAATGTATTATATAATTAAATTAAATAAACACAACAATGTGTAACCTAGTGTAATCTGGAAAATGTTGACAGGAGGCCACCAGACCTTTAAAAGAATATATACAATATTTTATCAATGGCCTGGACCCCCTCCCAGAAGGCTACAGCCCAAGTAACACTGTGTTTTGAAATAACCTTAGTCCTACCTAATTTGCATAAAAATGCAATGTAATTGCTAATTTTTATTTACTAGCATCGATGGGTTTAAATTTTGACGATGCCCAGAATTTTTTTCTTAGCGAAGATCACGTCGTAAGCAAATATTTAATTGAATTTGTACCTCGATCTACAGTACAGCATGGCTTGTATGTCTATAAAGCCATGATTTAATAACACGTTGATTTTGATCTCATTAATAGAATATGAAAACACCACAGAGTTTATCAAAAGCTAACCCAATTAGTACAACCCGTGTAGAGATTCTATTGATTAACCAATGAACATGTAGGGTTTGGGGATTACGGTCTGCATTCCAATCAGACCAGGACATAAAGTAGGGCAGGGCAAAGACAATTCAGAGCATCAGAATGTAACTGTTCCTCTCTTCTGTTATCTCCAGGAATGGGAGCAACACATCACCGTTGAAAATGTGCACTGCATAATTCAACCAAATGCCAGCTATCTGGCACTGTGTGTGAATACATTAACTTGCTCACCCATGCTATAGAAATAGAGCTGATACAACCAAGAACACATCTAAAGAAAGCTTCGCTAAAGCTTGTTGAGTGAAAACATACTTGTAGCCCTTTTTTGCGTCACATTTTTGAGTTTGTGTGTTCCGCATGGCACTTTATTGGAAATACATCCTTATTACAAACCCGGTCCTATCTCTTGCTTCTGTCCACTGGCGCAGATTCCTGCGCATGAAGGATAAATCACTTCCTAGCAAGCTTATTACTTGAAATGAAGGAATTCATCATTGTGACAGTCAGCCGTTGCGACACGTTCATTGTGATTTATCTGGAAGAAATTGATTGATTCATTAACACTGAGTGAAAAGTGCTTTTTTTCTATGGGACTGCTGGTGCATTCACTGCATCTGCTGCTGTACATTTCCAAGGCGTAGGCTCCTGTAGGCACGCTAACCTTAGCCCTGTCTGCATGGCATATAGGGACTCTGCTACAGCTCATTAGCTAGCCAATGTATTCGCTGCTAGCTGACGCCCTGTGGCAGGGAACATGCTGATCCTAATGAGTACATACGTATGCCTTCCCACACCACTCGGATGAGTTATGGTATTGTAGTGGGAGGACTCGGGCTCAAAGCACCTGACGCCATCATGACTGACTGGCCAAGGTTCCAAGTACTTCAGTGAAGCTCAGTAAAGCAGTTTGATTTAACTGCCTTTAAACATTTAACAGTGTAACTAGCTCAGCCTGGAGACCCTGACAAATATTACCAATGCAACATTTCCATCACCCTGGTGTGGAGCCACAGGACCACAATTTAAACCATGTTTTCCGTCATTCTGAATCTACTCATGCATTCTTATCCATTACACTTTGTTCAGTGGTTACCACGTTTGGTTAATTAAGTAACTTTTCCATTATCTAAGCATTTGGGGAAACAGAATTAATGGAAAAATGACCTTGTCATCTGGTGCTAAGGAGATCAGTGACCTTAACAAAAGAACTTTGGACAGATACGTAAATATATCTGATTACAAAACAAATTAACTGTTATTTATTATGCTACCAGCAATAGTGTGCTCAGATCACAGATACATCATGAGATTTCTTGGATTTCTTTAAAATGCAGACATTTATTTTGGTGTCTGGTTGGTTTCTATTTAAAACCAAATGTTTCATGTTTGGTTGGTGACCAAAGATCTACAATGGAGATGGCCGGCACACATATCTAGATTTGTGATCAGTTTTGCCTGGTAATCACAGAGTATGCCTACCTTTATTAGCTTAACCTTATATATCACAGTTTAGCCTTGTGTGAATGTAGGACCACCCAGCTCAGGGTTGACATCCATCAGACAGGACATGAATTCCATCAGATCCTACAACATCCACTGTTCACAATTGGCCGACACACAAGCTGTTCCCAGTTAAGCATAATAAAGGAAACACAAAAGTGCTGTAGAAGGTGAGGTGTCTTCTATCCTGGGCGACATCACGGTTCCGGAGCTATAGGTGCGGTTGTTCAGCACTTGCGTGGAGGATCATATTGTCCACACACAACCTTTCTTCTTACCTATGATTAGCTCTGCTGAAGCCAGGTGTGCCTCATCATTAGGTGGCAGCTGAGCTGCATTCAAGAGCCTCTTTTTGCATCTCTAGGCCCCAGTGGAGCTCACTAATTTGGAAGACCCACTGCTCCTAATGATATCAATTTATAGCAATGGACAAGCTTAACTGTCGTGCAACTTGACTGATGCTGGATCAGTCAAGTTTCAAAAGCTTGACCTGAGATCCCCATGATACATTGTATGTTATTCTACACTCTGCTTCTCATTTCTTTTTCTATTCTCATTTTAGTACTTTTAATAATAGTAGATAGAACTATGACTAGCTATCTCCAAGGTAGGAGAAATACTTTTAATACTGTCTTGTTTGTGTTGGTGGAGTACAAGGAGCAAAAGGAAATTAAATTTCAAGATTTTTCCACTCTGCTGATTCTATTCTATTTTGGCCATCAGCTTTAGTATATACTTTTTTCAAAGCATCAGAGTTGTTACACTTTAGATGCAGAGAAATAGATGTTGTATGAATCTTCTTCTTTGTTGGATTACATTAGACAAATAAATATCTAATGGTTTCCTGATGTTAGGATCCAGACAAGCATTTAATTAAAGCAATTCCCAGACTGCATGGTTGTACATAAATAGTTTTTTAATAAAAAAATCTTGAGGTGTTAAAACATGGTTGACCTGTGACAGTGGGTTTCTTAGAAGTAGCGTCGTATTGACCTTACTGTTCTCTATGGTTCATGTCGAGATTAAGTGTATCCTATATGGCTAATTAGTCGCTGACAAAATTTCTGAAAAGAAACAATGTGAACAGACTGCCCTATTGTGGTAATCAACTGCCACCCCCATCACACGCCTGCCTCTCTACCAACTCTCCTGTTTACAATCGCAGACATTGTTTCTGATCATGTTTTGTCTGAACTTATTTTTCAGGATAGTGTGTCATGCTCTAAAGTGCTTTATCCGCTGTGGTGTTTGGAAGGGGGGGGGGGCTGACAGTAGAGTGGAGGTAGGTTGGGTGTCTGAATAGGGGGTTGGCTGTGGGTCGGTGGAGGCAGACCACAGCAGGCAGTGCTGTGTAACCAGACTCTCTGTGTTCCTGCTGATAATGGAACCTGATGAACAGGCCGTCATCTACCTCACTTCATCCTCTCAGCACAGCCGTCAGATAGGAGGTGGGTCGGAGAGGGGCGTTGAGCACAAGGGAGTAACAAAGCCAGACCGTCCCCTGGAGAATAACCCATGCTGTCAGCAAAAGAATGGAAGTTGATTAATTCAATTTCATAGACACCAGTCCGAAATAGAGGCATTTTGTTTTACAAGAGTATGGGACTTGTTGTTGTGATGACAACCTAATGAGTGAAATAGATACAGGTAGTAGACGTTTACTTCCTAGTTCAGGCTATACCATATTTTATTACTACGAATTTTACTGTCCGGCAGCCAAATAATAAAAATATGGAGGTTTTGTGTGATGGTTACTGCAGGATTTACTTGCATGTAGTTTAGACAGCCATCTGTTGTTGAGCCTTGAGAGCAGCGCTCTAAATTAATTTGTGTTCCACACACAGCTGGCAAATTATTTTCTTCCATTTACGTAGTTCATATAGGTGTTTGCAAAACAAAAGCAATAGTGTGTAAATTAATTTACAAATTGGCCCATGATTAAATTAATCAGGCTACGCTGCTGCTCATGACAAAGCACAAAATGTGAACCAATTCTATTCCATTAGTTTTCACTTATGCTCATTATGGGCTGTATGTGATATGAGGCTGGGTGTTGGCTTGCTTTATTTGTACATAGAATACACTACACAAAATACTGTACTAGCACTGATACACTCCTATACACACAGACACACTGTAGCTCTAGTTTTTCTATAGCCATTAACTTCTATTGACGTGTCTGTCATCATTATGGAATGCATCTTTAGAGGCCATAGAGGTATAGAGGCATTTCCATTTAGAAGTAGTACATTTTATTTTTTCTAATAAAGGGAATTGGTTGTTCTGACCTGAGGACCCAGTGGGGTGAACCAGTCATCTCAATGGTCCAGGTCACATCAGCCTAGGTGTGAAACCGTACATGTATTAGTTTTGAACCGAAATGGTACGGGCGTTACGGTTCGGTGCATGAATTTACACAGAGAATACACAGGATAAAAAAAAATTAGTTCATAATGTGGAACTACCGTTAGATACATGGCTTGTTTATGGACTCCTAATCTGTAGTCCCGCTTTTGCTCTCAAGCTTAGTAGCCAAGATCCACCTGTATGTATGCATTTTTTTGTTAGGTCGACGGTCCGGTGAGTGAGTCAAAGAAAGCAGCACTAAGGACGAGTATGGCGAGTGGTGGCGACCCACAAGAGTTAGAGGACCCGCCGACCTCTAAGATCGCAAGTTTGGGAAAACTTCAGTTTCCCAGTCAGTTACAGTCATAGATTGTATATATTGGTTACATTAGTACAGGCGATAGAGTGGTGGATAAGATGAGGACTGTGTGTCTACGTTGTTCAGCAGTTGTTGGGTATCTGAGTGGAAATACATCTAACATGCAGATATCTGACGCAATCACCAAGATGTGCTAGCTCAGTGGAGAGACTGTATGACACTAGATGGTACAGCTTGAGACATGCACAATAAAGCTTATTATTTAGCTTTTCCCTCCATTGTACCGAATTCGTACCAAACTGTGATGTCTGAACAGGTATGAACCGAACCGTGACTTCTGTGTACCATTCCACCCCCACATCAGCCCCATAGTTTTTTCTTGCGTACATGTTGATGGATCTTTTGTAGCATTGAGAGTCCTGTGACCCAGCTGGAATGCTTGGATTCTGGAAGCTTCATTGACAAAACAACATAAATAGAAAAGTAAAAATTTGCAAAACAATAAAGTAAAAATAGTCAAATAAAATGTACACTGAAGAATTCAACAATAGATAATTAAAAAAATGGTATGTCAAGATGTGCAGTCTGTATTGAGATGCCACCCAGACTATCAGATATTGAACATTGAGAAAAGTGCTGAGTGTGTGCAGGTGTCAGTGTGAAGGGTTCACCAGCCAGGATGTATGATGGCTCAGGAGTTCAACAGCCTTATTGCCTGGGGGAAGAAGCTGTCCCGAGAGCTGTTTGTTCTGGACTAGATCCTCCGGTACCGTCTATCAAATGGTAACAGGGTTTATGGCTGGGGTCATTACAATGTGCTGGGCCTTGTTATACCCATTTTCCATTAACCACCAGGGTTCAAAATTAGCACCATTTACCAGCCAAATTCTGGTAAAATATGCAGTTGGCTGGTAGATTTGCTTCACTCACCCGCCAAAAAGACAGTAGTTATCTATTGAGCGGCTGGTAAAATTTGAACATTCACTAGCCGTTTGGCTGGTGGATGAAAAAGTTAATTTTGAACCCTGATGACCACCTTTAAAGCGGCCTGTGCTGAGGGTGCCATTAATGCAGATATGCACGCGTGTGTATGCCGCATTTCAACCTCTGTTCAAATGGGAAAATAAGACATAAAACTAATGAAATCAGTATACCCATTGGTATTTTTATATGGAATAAAGGTATAAGTGCATGTAAGAGAATATTTATTTTGAATCCTCAAGGAAATGTGTAAATTTCAAATAAAAAAACAAACATTGGCTGTTATATTTCTCCATTTGCAACCCCACCCACCAACCTGCTTGGTCCTGAGCGAGTACTAGGTATTCTCCTCCAAAATAGCGTGACTCAGTCTGTTTTCCAGCGGTCTGGAGATAGATGGGTACACAGCCCAAACCATGATATGTGTGGTATGGCACGGCGCGGCTCTGTAATGGAAAATGGACATAAGATAGTGTTTACAGGTCCTGTAGTGCTGGCAGGTCAGTCTCGGTGATGCGCTGTGCTGTCTCGACCACCCTCTGTAGAGCCTAGGGATCAAGGGCAGTGCAGCTGCAGTAGCAGGCGTTGATACAACCAGTCAAGATAACATCCATAATAGCACAATCTTAAAGGAACACTCCAGACCCATAAACAGCTTAAATTGTTGTGCCGTTCATGTTTCCGACACGACAGTCACTAAAAACACCTTCTCAACTCATTTGGAAATTCCCAACTCATCAACCGCAAGTGTCCGGAAATTCATACAGTGACGTCATCGCAACATTTTCAAAACTCTATCTAGATTCAGGGGAGGCGTACGGTTGAATTCCTGTTCTTTATTTGTCTTGTTTTATTGTCCAATCGACTCTAAACAAAGATTGACTCAATTCAAAACTAACAGTTTGTAGCCGTTTGTATTTTCGGAAATTATGTGGTGACGTCACTGTTTGAATTTCCGGACAATTACTTTGGACAAATTGGGAATTACAGAACATGCTGAAAGGTGTTTTCGACCGTCGTGTCGGAAACATGACGGCACAATGATTTTGAGCTATTTAGGGGTCTGGAGTATTCCTTTAATACAATATAAGACTAGTTTCTTTGAGAACATAATTAGTTATGTGCATTTTAAGAACATCATGAATGCATTTACATGTTTCCTTGGGGAAGCAGGACAAATTCTGTGAGTGTCGCCTTTCAAGGAGTTGACTTTGTTTAAGGAAGTCTAGGGACCAGAGGGAATGCTATTTGCTGGTTTAATGGAAAAGCACTGCTGCAGATTTTTTGCTCTACAAACATTGCAAATGTGGTGTGTAGCAGCAATTCCTGTGTGGCATGTTAAATCCCCTGTTAACTAAGTATTGTGGAGAAAAAGATCATCAATTATAAAATTCCTATGGGGGAATTTTCAACCCACTTTGACATCCTCTTAATTATGATAATTTATTAACCAATTTTTTTACCATTAGCTTTTTGCTTGCTTTAGTCTGTTGACTACCTAATAGAGCAGACCTAGTATACCAAAGTAAGCCATCTGGCTCAAGAGCAGACCAGTCATTGAGCTATACAGTATGTAGATCAATGAGCAGGCCTGGAAGAGCGCCCCAGGGAGCTCCATTTACTTTGTGCTGGAAAATGGATTTGATGAAATCCTGTGATTTCATTCGTGCATTTCCTCCTCATAGTAAATAGCTGGAAAAACAATCCAAGCAGAGGCCACAAGACCCATGCCTAGGGCTGCTGCTGGCAGACTGCTACGGTGGTCTGTCATGCAATCTTTACACCATACTGCCACAGTATTGAACATGGCTGGTAGCTATGTTTCATCACTAAGTTATTGTTACATTGGACCAAAAAAGGTAGAAACTGCTGATAATGCTGTTTCGTTTGAGACTTTCAGGTACACAAGAGAAGAGAGAAGTGTTTCCTCATTCACCAATAAAGGTTATAAAGGGAAAGTAATATTTACGGGGTATCCAGTTCTAGTCTTACTATTGAATTTTATTTCAAATGCATGACAGACTGTGGGTTACTAGGGAATAACCACACACCTCATCGATGTGTGAAGACACCAAGCCGAAATCTGAGCGCTTCAACCGCTGAGGTGTGCCGTTATTCCCTGGCAATGCAAAGGCTGGAGTGTGGTAATGCGTTTATTAAATGGTTGCCATCATTTTATTTGTAAATGCAATTTTTTTAGTAATATTCATAGCAAAAAAAATTATTTCTTCTAAACAACATTAGTTTGAGCCGACTTTGCAGGATCTCAGGTGAGTAAATGTTATCAGTTTCTCAGGTCTATGTTGCAAGCAACTCCAAATGTCTCTGGTTTTCAGCTACATTTGATATCCTTCCAAAATCGGTGGCCAGGCGATCACGTTGCTAACTATGCAATGACACATGACTAACTAGTCACAACCTAAATTTGCTATGGTATAGTATACTTTAGCTAAGACAAGTAGGCTAATGAGCCACCTACAAAGTATGTTGACATTCGGTTACTATAGTGCATGATTAATAGCTAGCTATTATATTTCTTCATCATGAAAAAGCACTTTTATTATTAAAATTTTATAATGTAGATAATCATATTTGAAAGACAGGTGTTAAGACTTGAATGACCCTATCTTGCACCCGGCGCAACGCATTGCAAAGCCTCGAACGCAAGTGTCTTTTCTAGTTTAAGACCAACGCAGCTGTCAATTTCCCATCCGGCACCCGCACTGTTTAAATAGCAAATGCCCCTGCGTCCATATTTGCGCCTATGTGCGTGCTGGTCTAACAGGGAGGTGTGTTCAAGATTATTCTGGGTGTATTGCTATCTTGAGGCATCGGAAAGTGATCAACAAAAACCTGGTCTAAAGTCAATGGCGCAGCATGACATTGTTATTTTAACAGCAAATTAGTCAAATGCACCTAGGCGTATGCACAGTGTATGCACACTATGCTTGTTGCACACACACTGGAAAGCAAAACAGCACAAAATGCAAAAGATTACAAACAAAATATTACGGTGCAAATCCGCTGTCTTAATAGCAATGCGCGAAAAGGTAAAAATGCACCTGGCTCTTAAAGGGAATGGGAGATGACTCTCTGATTAGTTTATTGCATGGTACGCCCAAAACATACCTATAACTTAATGAAGACACTTAGTAAAACCCTTTTAGACCATGCGCCCGGCGCATGGACCCTTTTATCCACTGTCAAATTAGCAAAAGTGGATTTGGACACGCTCAAAGCGCAATTGCGCCATAGAGGTATGCGCACAGAGGTTGCATACTGATAATTTTACTGTACATATAGCACTACTGCACTGAGTGATTAGGCTACTTCTGACAATGCGGTTAACAGGAAATTGTCAAAGGCTTCAAACCTCATTCTAGACAATCAATTGCAGATATCTCCAAACCTGTTTTATAAATACCATTAATGTACCACTTTTCAATCTGCACCAACCGCATGATGCCATCAAGGCAGCATGAACCAACACTGATGTGGAACGTTTCCAAAAACCTGTAGAATACATTCCCTAAGAATTCGGGCTGTTTAGAGGGCAAAAGTGTTCCCACCCAGTACTAGATATGTGTACCTAATGAACTGAGCAATCACTAATGGCTGACTGCTGAAAGAGAGTGTGAGATGGATAATAGAGAGACAAGATAGAGGGATGGTGTTAATAGAGAGTGGGAGAGTGAATGAGGACAGAGAGAAAGAGAGAGGAGCAGAAGAGATGACTAGAGGTATAGAGACGCGGCCCACTAACAAGCAGCTTCATCTGGTTGAGGGATGAGCTGCCATACTGGATCTCTCTTTTGACCTACCTTCAAGAACGATGGATGGCAGAGGAGCGCTCTGATGTGGTCTGCTCTAGTGCTGCTCCATCCCTACTCCACTTGCTTGGACGCTTAATGACACCATACAGAGTTCATATCTGTAGAAATGGTGATTAAAGAGTGTCGTTGGATCAGGGAGACTGTGACACAGTTTAATGAGCAGTGGTGTTGCCGTAGAGCTGTAGTTATACGAGGGAATCTGGTACTAGGTTCATAGGGGGTTGTCCTGTTAAAAAACTAATGCTAAACGTATTACTAAAAGTAATTGTTCTTAACAGCTTTTTCTATTTTACCCAATTTCGTCACATACAATTGCATCTACAGCCCATGACTCATTGAAACAATTCACAAAGCAAAGGTATTTTTTTGGAATCTGTGCAAAGCCATTTTACTTTGACTACACTGCAACTTAAACCAGACAGTCACTTGGGTCATGTGATGTGAGGTCACTCTCGCTGGCTTGAGGGAGTCATTAGATCGTGATACAAGCAGGAAATTGCTGTAGACGATTTCTCGCTGCTGCAGGGCAATCCGGGCAAAATTGCTTGTGGTTCAGTCAAGCTTCAAACCAAGCTGGGTGCTAGAAATGCGCACATTAGACTGCTGCACTACTTTTTGAATGCAATGGGGCCATACTGAGTTCCAACCTCATCAATTGAGTTATAGAAATACTTCTTTACTTTAGCTGCGATTTCTGCAGGCATTGCATACTTTTGAAAAGCAAGCAGTGACTAAATGTATGCCTATAGCATGGAAATAAACAAATGGATATATTTAAAAACAATTTGGCTGTCATCTGTCATTTATCTGGTATCCTTGGAGGCTTCCTCAATGACAACTGTATAAGTAGAATTCCTAACAATGGCTCACCACTCATTTTGCTGGGTAAATTTAACCTCCCAACCTCTGCCTTTAATTTATCCTTTTCTTTCCACTCCATTCCTTGTTTGACCTCCCCTCTCACTCACCAGGCAGGCAGTGAGATTGACCACCTCTTCACTTGCTGTTTAAGCACTTATATCACCCCTTCCATGTCTTTGATCACTACAGTACTTCTTTCTCTTCACCAAGGATCTTGAAATGTGCTGAATGGATTTCAGTTCCAAGTTCCTTCCCAAAGTGTGCGCCTAGCAGATTGTACCGGAAAAAATGTTCAGTAGTGTTTTCCACTCCAGGGAAGGCCTCACAAATATAGATCTTTTTTTTCAAAATTATACAAATCTGTGTTGGAGCTAAGAATTCCAAACTCATACTTGTTTATGCTAATATGGGAAGAATTCCTCAAAAAGCACTATGATTATTATACCGGTACATTTCTGAAATTGAAATAAAATTACCCATTATTAAAAATGCCTACAAGAAAACTTAGTGCAGGCTGAACTTACAAAACTATCTGGACACACTGAAGAGCACATTAGTTTATATGTCCAAAAATCATGAAATTCAAATTAACCTACAGAGAGAAGGACTTACAATTGAAATGTAAATTTTTGCTCAACCACTGAATTCAATTATAATTCTTTAATACATGGCAAGATGATGTACAGTGCATCCGGAAACTATTCACAGCGCCTTTTCTACATTTTGTTTTGTCACACCCTTATTCTGAAATGGATTATATTCATTATTTCCTTGAATATTATAAAAACAATACCCCATAATGACAATTTGAAAGAAGTTTGCTTGAAATTATTGCAAATTTATTAAAAATAAAATTAAAATTCTTTGCTCCATCAGGTTGGATTGGGAGTGTCGGTACATAGCCATCTTCAGATCTCTCCAGAGATGTTCAATCAGGTTCAAGTCTGGCCTCTGGCTGGGCCACTCAAGGACATTCACAGAGTTATCCTGTAGCCACTCCTTTGTTATCTTGACTGTGTGCTTAGAGTCCTTGTTCTGTTGGAAGTTGAACCTTTGCCCCAGTCTGTGGTCCAGAAAGCTTTGGAGCAGGTTTTCAGCAAGGACGTCTCCGTACATTGCTACATTCAACTTTCGCCTAATCCTGACTAGTCTCCCAGTTCCTGCAGCTGAAAAACATGCCCACAGCATGATGCTGCCACCACCATGCTTCACTGTAGGGATGGTATTGGCCAGGTGATGAGCGGTGCCTGGCTTCTTCCAGACATGACGTTTACCATTCAGGCAATCGAGTTCAATCTTTGTTTCATCAGACAAGATCATTTTGTTTCTCATGGTCCAGGCAGGCTCTCATGTGCCTTTTACTGAGGAGTGGCTTCCATCTGGCCACTATAACATACAGGCCTGATTGGTGGAGTGCTGCAGAGAGGTTTGTTCTTCTGGAAGTTTCTCCTCTCTCCACAGAGAAACGCTGGAGCTCTGTCAGAGTGACCATCGGGTTCTTGGTCACCTCCCTGACTAAAGCCCTTCTCCCCGATTGCTCAGTTTGGCCGGGCAACCAGCTCTAAGAGTCCTGGTGATTCCAAACTTCTTCCATTTACAGATGATGGAGGCCACTGTGCTCATTGGGACCTTCAATGCTGAAGATATTTTTCTGTACCCTTCCCCAGATCTGTGCCCTTATACAATCCTGTCTCGGAGGTCTACAGACAATTCCTTGGACTACATGGCTTGTGCTCTGACATGCACTGTTAACTGTGGGACTTTATAAAGACAGGTGTATGCCTTTCTAAATCATGTCCAATTAAATGAATATTCCACAGGTGGAGTATCACATCAAGTTGTGGAAACATCTCAAGAATGATCAGTGGAAACATGGTGCACCTGAGCTCAATTTTGTGTGTCATGGCAAAAGCTGTGAATACTTATGTACTGTACATGATTTTTTTCATTAATTTGCAAAGATTTCAAACTAAGTACTTTCACGTTGTCATTATGGGGTATATTGTTTATAGAATTTTTAGGGAAATAATTAATGGAATCACTTCGGAATTAGGGTGTAATGTGTTATCTAATTTATTTAAAAAGATTAACACAGAGGATTTGTGGTAAAAAGAGCAAATATTTCATTCATTACCGATCAAAGCCAGGTTAATTTTGAAAAATATACCATTTCATTTATGTGTCTTTTTAAATTTATGACCAAAATGATGTCACATACTATAGCACCCCCTGATTGGTTCTAGCTTTCATCACCTCCCTGGAACCATGTAGTCTGAGACTTTTCTAACTGATTTCTCTGTGTCCAAATGATCGCTGACCCCTCGTCTTAGATTGTTATTTACACTCAAGATTTAACATATGCACCCAACAGATGTTCCACTTCCTTTCCTCAAAGCAATTGAGGTGCCATTCATTTGCTATCTTTCCCCCGTTACCCCACCTTAAATGGGGGTCCAGCTGTATAATCACCTTTCAGGGTTAGCCTTTATATAAGGTGGTTGTCTTAGGTTTTACCCTGACTCCCTTTTCCACCATCCTACTGACATTCCTGACACTGGCTATTCTGTCCTGTGGCTCAATCATTTAAACATTATACAATTTATGCATTCTGGTGGTATGTTATTCTCAGAATGTCATATTTGCATACTATTTGTCTCATCTTTGCCAGGTGAATACAGTCTTTCATAATATATCAAACATAATTATAGAAATGCATTGTAAAACATTATAATAGGCACTTCTGGATATTTGATCCAACTCATATATCCATTGCAATTACTGTTCTAATTATAATCCAACTGTCACAGTTGTTGTGGTGTAGATGTAGAGAGAGGAGTAGGGAGACCCAGGCAGGCAGTAGATGGTTTTTGCTTATTTAATGGACAATCCGGGAAACATACATGTAATGCAGTTGAAGCGAGTGCACAACATGTACACTTATATAGCTCATTATGCTCTCACAGTGGCATAAAGACTGAAAAAACAAATATATGTATATATGTAGAACATACACATTAACTCAAGCACATACCACACTATTTTCACAACCTGGTACAGTTGCAGATGAACAAGTAGACGCGAGTGCACAATGATACTTTATATATTAACATGCTCTCACAGCGGCATGGGACGGTGACACATAACTTACAACTCTTGTCAGAACTTACATTTGAAATAGTAGCTCCCGGACAGCCTTCTCACATCCACAAACGGATTACCAATGACTGACACCTCTCTAGTTTGGGCAACATTTATAAACAGCAAACTAACTGGCTAATAGAACACAGCTGAACGTAAACATTAATCATCAGATCTACAAGATACCAGCCTAACCTAACTTAAACACTATCCTAGAAATGGCCACACCAGAGAGAGGTGTCACATGAATTTAAAAGGACAGTATACATAAATAACATAAAATAACTACAAATGCCTGGTCTAACATGACCCATATCTGTACTATTTGTATTTTTCCATAAAATTACTGCACAAGGGCATTAAAATGATTCTACAGTAACACAACAAAATGTGGAAAAGGTGAAGCACTGTGAAATCTTTCCAGATGCACTGTAGAACCTCGTTCATCTCACACGTTCATGTCAATATGCTTATCTGTTGTTTCACTCCTAATTAACCAGCCTGAAATTATATAGTGACTAGATAAGGTTTTGGATGAGTTTTATTAACAATAATCAAATACAATGTTATTCAATTTTTTATGTTGTCCTATCTCCATCTGAGTAAGGCAGTGAATACATCCTCATCTCTTCCTTTCTGTCATGCTTTATTAATCTTTGCCTTGGTCTCTTAACCTACCATTTTCTCTTGCATTGCTAACTTCTAGTTTAGTTTAGGAATGCAGCGAATCCAGATTTTTGGGGTTCGGCCGAATACCAAATCCACTGGGTAAGATACTGCCGATTCCAAATACCGAATCCTACTCAGATCCTCAGTCCATTAACACAGTAAAAATATGAATGAAGTTAACAACGTCCACACACAGTAAAAATGTCAGTGTTAAATTAACATTCTCAGTGTTTTTATAGGTCCAGTGAACCTATAATTACACTTAAGAGTGTTGATTTAACACTGAAGTTTTTACTGTGCAGCAGTGTATTTTTCATTTTATTTTATTTTTACTGTATAAAAGAAATAGGCAACATTATCCTAGGAAGACAACTAAACTATTTTGACAATTACTATAGCCCTATGTTTATTGATTGGATATCAAGGTCTTACTTACTGTGTGGTGTTAAGGAGAGAGGAGGATGCAAGTAGGCAGTTGTCAAGGTAGTTGCTGGATTTATTTAAATGAATCAGGAAGAAACAGATCTAGCAGGTTGCAGGGTACAGCCTAGTCGACCATGCATTTTACGAGAGTACTGAGATATAGCTTACATGCTCTTCACAGCGGCACAAACGCTGAAATGCTAACACTCAATGATATATCTTCCTGTTGACGCACAGGGTAGCGAATAAAAATAACTCATAAACACTCAATGCATATATATATATATATATTTATACACAGACTCAGGCAACTCACTTTTCCCAAAGTTACCAGGCAGTAGTTCCGGACCGGCTTTCAGCAAAACCCAACCTCCAACACAGTACAGTTTGCAATAATCCACGCCTTTCCCTACTCAAGGTTTCATATATACTACCCTGACCTAACCCTAACTAGCAGTACACGGCTGTTCATAATATGTAATCAAACCAATCAACTCAATACTGCTTTCCCTACACTAAACTCTATTTCCCAGCAACCCTGGCTAGGGAGAGGCGTGGTTGACCCATAAAGGGAATATACATGTATAAGAAAAAGGTAGAAAACAAACCACCATGCTTAGCACTGAATATAAATGGAAACAATACATAGACATAGTGAACCCAATACTGTATAACTAAACAAAGCAGAAACAGAACACATACAAGTCTCCAACAATAAAGGAGTCAACAGCTCAGTTCATGTCTCTATTCATGTTCCCCCCTGCCATCTACTGGGCAAGGGTGACAAGATCCAATCAATATCCAAAACATTAGCCTTTAAGATTCATAATCCTATGAAGTAGGCTACCCCCAGGTACAAACCAAAACCTTTCAATAAAAGTGCAACAATGCAAAAAACGTGTTTTTCTTTTTTTAATCTGAATATATTTGGTGATCTAACTGAAATTAATGTTATTGAACTTTTACTCAATACACATGGATAGTAGGCTGTTGTTCCGTTTAGAACAGTAGGCTACGATTAGAACAGTAGCCAAATGTTACAAACAACTGTAGGCCTAATCAAACACGTCTCCTGCATCATAATTAACCTATAACCTTAAACCTTTCATATGAAATTAGTTTCCTTTCTGGAAAACAAGACGCTCTGCATTAACAGGTGACAGCCGGTCGCAAATGTGGGAACGAATGTCTCAAGCAGTACTGAAAAGTCTTTCACTGGGCACAGAGTTTGGTGGTGCCCAGAGGCTATCTTTGCCATTTGTGGAAATCGCTGCTGGTGTGTCTTCCACCACTGAAGAGGATCCTCTCTAAGAGGAGTCAGAGGCTTTCTGAAAAAAGCGCTTATATCCACGTCAGCACCCAATGTGACTGCCTAAGTAATGCTGTGGTACAGATCGTCTCAGCGTAGTGCAGGCGTAGATCTCCGTGGAAACTGAACCCCGTCAAAAAACCCAATATTCGTCCATATCCGAAGCAGAATCCTGGATTCAGTGCATCCTTAGTTTAGCTATTTGTCATGGTTATTACATTACAAAAAAGGTAAGCATGTTGAAAAAGTAATTTCATAGATCACTGGAATAGAATAGATTAGTATTGTCCAGTGTGTCGCTCGCCCATGGTTAATTTATTGTTTATTGTGTGTACTCTGCTGTATTTCCAACAAAAAACTCCCAGTCTGCATTGAGTGCTCTCTGAAAGCTACAGTATATGCCTGGGTCTAGCAAAGTGATAATTACCTTCCACTGTAGAGAAGCACTATTTATCAACACAATATCTTACAAAGTGTCTAAACCAGCAACAAGAGGTTTTGCCACACCATCTGACAACCATCTGATGACTTGAGTGAAATGTAAAATGGTAATTTATACAGCAATTATGTAATTGCATGTAACACAACACATAATTTTATTTGTTTTATTATTATTATTATGTAGGGATGATCTGAATATTCGTCTCCATACTCAGAACTTCTGTGGCCTTCCCAGAAGTGGGCGGAGCTACCCAGAAGCAGATACTTTTGGCCTGACATCAATTTGGAGTAGCAATTGCTGTGTTTGCTAAAAGACAATGCTCTGTAGCTCAAGTCAGAGACTGTTCTGTAACTAGTTTTGTTCTGAATGTAGCAATTTCTGAGCAAACCATATCGATTTCAGGCTTGAAGGAAACAATTCTGAGAAGGCCACGCCCATTTCGAGTATGGATACGGATATTCAGCTCATCTTTATTATTATGATTATGTTTTAATTTTTGCGCATTATCAGCACCCACAGTATGCACAATATCAATTTAATTCCAGTGGCAGCATATGCATTTGGAGAAGGATTTGAGATGATATTGAGCTATCAGGTGAGTTGGCTATAACAACGTTTCATGCTGTTAATCTCTGCGCTCTGGTTCTGTGTTGCATTCTGTACAGCAGGTTATGGTTAATTTTCATATTAGCTAAACTCTTCAGTTATGTCATCAAGCAAAGTCTGTGTCTTGCCTTGTATTTTAAAATGTTATTAATAATAATTGTCACTGCGTTTCTGCTAAAATACCAGCATACATTTGTGTGTGTGTTTGTGACATGTGCCCTAGTGCTTTGTGTTTTCAACAGTAAAATACAGTAGATTAACTTTTTGCTGCAGCATACTGTAAATTATGGTGCATTGTGGGAAAAATACAGTACTTCAAATGGTACTATAATTCAACCCTAAATAAATAAATATATTAGTGGGTGCAAAGTATTTATGTTTTTGGCTCATTAACGTTGAGAATGAGGGTGCTCATACAATATACATACTGTATGTCCTATATATGGCTGATGGATATGGCAGCAGGTCTTGATGAGCATTCTGCCATATTTTATTGGTCTGATTGTTCTATTGGTCTGATTGTTCCTCTACTTGCTGCCAGTTTTGAAGACTTTGATAAACCCACTGAATGTGCAAGCGATATAAAACATTAAGAATGAATTAATGTAATGTCACCTATAGGCACTTTACAAGGCAACCACCATCTACTTGCACATATTCCTGGCACAAGATGAAAGAAGATATGTTTGTTTGTGTTTTTGTTTTTCTACATTATCTGTCAAATGCAAATAAACAACCATATACTGAAATTTGGGTCTGGAAATACTTCTAATCATGTTACTCTGTGGAGGACAACATATGCCTAAAAGTTTAGATTGATAGTCAACAGCCAAGGAGCTATAGACTATTTTGTAGGACCCCAAGTGTCCTTTAGGATTGTGCCCAAATGTACCCAAATGTACTCAAGTGTCCAAATTAATAATTACTATACAAACATGACATGGTTACAATATCAAATGTGTACTCTTACAGAACACACAATTTCATACAAATGTCATGATATGGTTACAAAAAAGGTTTCATTCTTACAAAACACACCTGATGCACACTACATAATAAACGGAATACAAGACTGGTTACGCATCCCTGTAGTTTTGTTGTATTGCTCAGAACGGATCAACCCAACATGACTGAATAGCCCAGCTCATTTGGCTGTCTGCCTAGGTTGAAATCAGACAGTTCAGGTCATGATTTGATCGATTTACTGTCAGTCAAGTGAGTACTGCTCTGGCGAATCAGCGTGCCCCGGATGTGCATATACACGGACATATGGTCATGTATTTTTGCCTTCCCGGAGGTTTGAATTACAAATCAACTGTCTGTGAACATCTACATAGCCTGGGGATTCAGATTCCTATAGCAATCAGCAGCTAGAATACTGTTTTGAAGGTTGAAATTCTTGAGTATTGAGTTTTTTAGTTGGATTGAGATTTTGATCATTTTCACATAACAAATGGATTTTACCAATGAAAACAATGCTCCATTTCATTGCTGGGACCCTTAGGCTGACGAATCAGAGAAAGATAGCTGATGGTAAGTACATATTTTTTGTCAGATGAGGATGTTTTAGCTGAGTCTCAATAACGAACGGGTTTGTTTACAATGCCCTAACAATGCGCCAACCTCACATTATTACGTGGCTTTTTATTCTTGTCATAGCTTTTGTAAATTGGATATGTTAGCTAAATTTGCGTGATACTAAGCTTTCTGTACATACTGTATAAGTCAAAGTCAAGTCAAAGTGGTTTATTTATCATATGCATTGAACAACATACATCATCCTATGCAGAGAAATTCTTATTGACATGGCTCGGCGATTCTATGCAGTGGGCTTAAAAACAAGAATTACAACAATATAAGAATTTTAAGATAGGAATGACAATAGTAATAATAGTAATAGTAATAATAATGATAATAATAAAACGCTATGTACTGAGCAGTGGTCTGTAAAATGTACAAGAGTAGAAGCAGTAAACATTATAGAATTAGCATGGAAAATTGTTTTCAAAGGTGCATTTGAATTTCTGCTACATCAGATGTAGAGAGCATAAAGTGACCAGAGAGTGCTAGTGCTCAACAGACGATTTGCGATCAGTGTCTGTGTTCCATGTTGAGCAGCCGAATGGCCTGAGGGAAGAAACTGTTTTTGAGTCTGGTGG
>JACXGM010011813.1:0-15836 GCA_016801145.1 Umbra pygmaea
AGTAGAGGAGCGTAGGATAATGTGTAGTAGAGGAGCGTAGGGTACTGTGTGGTAGAGTAGCGTGTGGTACGGTGTGGTACAGTGTGGTAGTGGAGCGTAGGATACTGTGTGGTAGAGTATCGTGTGGTACAGTGTGGTAGAGGAGCGTAGAGTACTGTGTAGCAGAGGAGCGTGGGGTTTACGGTGTGGTAGAGTAGCGTGGGGTATGGTGTGGTAGAGGAGCGTGTGGTACGTTGTGGTAGAGTAGCGTGCAGTACAGTGTTGTAGACGAGCGTCTGGTACTGTGTGGTAAAGGAGCATGTGGTACGGTGTGGTAGTGGAGCGTATAATACTGTGTGGTAGAGCAGCGTGGGGTACTGTGTGGGGGGCTCTTAAATTTGTGTGTGTGTGCGCGTGCACGTGTGTGTGTGTGCATGCGTGTGTGTGTGTGTATTACAAAAGGATTGCAGTTAGCTGCTGGGTACCTGCCATGACGTGGGTGTTGTTATAATTCCCTCTATTAAAAGATCCGGAAATTGCTTCTCCCTTTATTCTCCTGCTCCATCCCCCTCTCCACTCTCTCCATATTCTCCCTCTCCCCTCTCTTTCCTCTCTCTCACTCCATCTCTCGCTCCTATTTCTCTCTTTTATTCTCTGCCTCCCTCTCTTACTCTCGTTTTCCTCCCGTCCATCTCTCTCTGTCTGACTAAGCTGTTTCCGTGCCTGCAGATAAACGTGGGCTCCAGGCGTACCGATAGTACTGTGGCTGAGAGTGCCAAGATGAGAGTTCCTTACTGGCACTAAGAACGCTCTACTTCTACACCCAAAAGGTTGAGACTCTAGCCTGCTTTGAAACGGCCATTTCAAAGAAAAAAGCGAGTGACTGTGTTTGTGCCTATTTTGTAGAGAAAGTGTTTTGTCTTGATTTGATAAAACACTCTTTGGTGACATGACTGTTTGGCAGGAGTGGATGCATGGAGTTCTCCCAATCCGCTGGCAAACGAAGGAAGAGTTTAATCAATTCTAATTTCCCTCTCCATCCAATAGTGTGAATGACAGCAGAATTAGCTCAGGCTTCTTCCAGTCCAGTGAGAGAGGAACTGCAGGAGAATGTTCTGGAATCCCAAGTGAGAGATTCTGATGATCTACATTCTACATTCTACGTTCTATTTTAAATTACTGGACTAGTTGGCACACTGCCATCTGCTGACTGATGTGTATACTGCACAGACATTCTCCTAGAAGGCCACTCCCTCGCTGTTTTTTCTACTGTAGGAAGTCTGTTTTTACGTGATTAATAACTCATTCATTTATTGGATGATCCTCCTCATGTTAAAAGGATAGAGAAGTGCCAGGTCAGGGTTCACATTCAGCTGTTAATAAACCCTGCTTTAATAGAACAATTGTGATTCATAGAAGGAACAACACCACTTAACCATTTCAACAGACGAGAGCTTAATATTGTACAACACAGTGCCTCAGTATATGCATTTTGTGTGCATTGCACCCATAACATGACTTTCTGTCAGTTTTTGTATAAGTAGATGTAATAGACCCTCTGTACTCTGGGACACTCTGGGATTTATTAACCATTTAATATTTAACCGGGGCATCAGGAAGCTCAGAAATGGAGCTAGAGAAACAACTACTGTATTTACACTCAGAAAACAATTTAGTTTGGTGTTTCTATTTGCATGCTAATACGGCTGCCAACAGTTTCAATAATTGCCTAGAAGTATGCTCTGCTTACGCATCATTAACCTTATGGTGCATATATATCTCGTCTTGTTCTGTTTTTCTTCTGTCTTTTACCGCCACTGATAAAGTGATTAGCCTGTCATCCTGATGACAAACTTGAAAGGTCAACGCCTGCACCGCATCTGTGCCAGTACGAAGAACCACTTAGACAATTATAAGTAGTCTGAAGTGTATTTCCTCTCACACTCTCTTCCATTCTCTCCCCCTCTATCTTTCAGTCTCTAGTCTCTCTCTCTGGCCCTCTTGCTCCCTCTCTCTCTTACACTCCCTCACTATGTTTTTGTCAATTCAGTTCAATAGACTGTGACATGGAAGTCAGGTCAATTACACTGTGAAAGTTTATAGGAAAAACACCTCAGGTCAAAGGTGCTATGGCCTCCTGGGACTTGGCATAAAACATTTTTTATAATGTAATTATGAATTTTGACAAGGTCAAATAAGCGTTGACTTGGTCACACCCCCACTCATGTAACATCAGTGAGTAGCCCAGGGTGTGCTCTCAATGTGACTATGGTACTAAACACAGTGCCCTGTATGGCTCCAGAGATACTGACCAAAGACTTGTGTCCACTAGAGTGGGTCTCAGACATTAATAATGATGATAAGATTAAATAATTTCAACCATTAACAGCTGCTAAAGCAACAATAATAATGACAACCTTTAACATACATTAATAAAGTAGTACATGCACTAAAATAGTAAAAAAGTAGTGTTGATTAGGCTGAAGTCTCAAGCAATGGAAAAAGACATGGAAAAATTAAAAAGTAAACCAACTTACAGTACTTTTTCATTGGCAGTCCCTTAGATTGTGGCAGGAGACCACAAATTGGGCAAAAATGTTTTGTTGTTTCACATAATATTACATTATTTCATAATTTCTATGGTTTCAAATTTATTGTAGTGGTTGTTAACTTTGGTAAAGGAAGTTTCTCTTAAGTCCTGCTATGAATCCAAACCTGACCCCTATGCCCTATTTCCTTAATCAAGGGCCCTTGTTGTCAAGTGTTGTTGACAGAACTCTGTGTCTTCCACAGAGGGGCTAGGGGACAATTTGAGACATACTCCTGACCTGACTGGTGCAATTCATGGTCCTCTGTTAATTAATTAAACAATAATGGATTTCAAATTCACAAATCCCTCCTCTATCTTTTAGGAAGCAATAAACATAACCCTTGAATTTTCCACGTATTTCATGTTCGATGTTTTGAACAACTGCACGTCATATCACTGTTATTTTTTCGAAATTGCGTGCCGCTCAAAATTTGCCCGTTGCATTATGGGACTCTACATCCGTGTTAACGGAGGCATCATCGGTACATAGTCACTCTACTTAGCCCGTGGCCACTCCTCTCCCTCAGCTTCAGGACCCTTACAGTGTACAGTGAAGGGTGGAGGAGTGCGTGTACAGGCAATTCGAGGCTGAGGGTGGAGTGTCCACTTGAGATGTAGCAATGTTATGTGTCACAGTGTAATAGGATATGCATCTGTCTGCACATCTCTCGGAGCAGAGTTGTCTCTCTAACTTCATCTCTCCTTGGCTTTGTCTTTCTCAGGGTGGCTGTCTTTCTTACTTTCTTTTTTCTCTCTTTGTCTCTGTAACCAGCTCTTCTTCTTCTGCTCTCACTGCCACGTTCTCAAGATGGAAATTACCTTAAGATAAACCAAAAGCCCTGCTGAACAGTTGCATTGTTTTTTCCAGTTTTGTTAGTGCATGATTCACATGCTGCCCACTATCCCCATGGCGATAACATCTCTGTTCTCTATCTCCATGGTGACACAAAACTGTCACTAGATGGCATGCTTCAACCACTGCAGAGAGACCATGACACACTGAGCGCAGTACAGAATATTACTTTATGATGTCAGGGAATGTTCACAGTAATAAATACTGGGCTGTATAAATGCTGCCTGTCTATAGATTAATTAGCAGCTTGATATCTACCTATACGTACATTGGACACCCACCCTTGCTGCTAGCTGACTGGCTACACTGGGCCAGACTCTGCTGCTTCCGATGCCGGGCCTGTGGCTCTAAGGGTGGATGCCACTTGACGTGTCTGTCACTGGAGCTATTCTCTGGTTTCTAGTTACTCCTGCATTTCTAATTCTGTCATGTAGCAGACGCTCTCATCCAGAGCAACTTACAGGATCAACTAGGAGCAATAAAAAAGCCTTGCTCATGGACACAGTGACAGAATATTTCACTTTTTGTTGTTTGTTCTTGTTTAATATCTAATTTCTACATTTCAATCTGTGTTGTCAAGTGGGAGTACACATACAGTATAAACCGGGGTAAGGCTGACAATAGTAAGCATTTACATTTTGCATTGGCCTTCTGTGGGAATGTAAGCCTAGTAAGTGCTATATTCCTACCAATCGGCTACACAGAGAAATTAGTCTTCTCTTCTCCATCTTTTTGCAACCCAGTCTTTGGTTTCATTATTTCTCTCTACCTCTCTCTGTGTTTTGCGCCCTACAGAGCATAGAAGCGGACATCAAAACGTCCTCTAGACTAACTTGTTACCACCATATTCATGCAAGATGTCACACGATGTCCCTGTAATCATGACCACCATGTATTTTCACGTCAGTGCGGTGTCCTATCATTATATCAAAGTGCACCACAAGGACATCGTTTTACGTAGTAACCTTCATTCCTTTGGTGATGCCAGATTACTGCCACTGGAGGGCGCTGTTAAACTGGCTTGATAATGTGAGATGGGAATAAATTGCTGCTTCTGTGACAAGTTGTATTACACTAAAACATAATTCTCTTAATTGTGGATATCATGACAGTAATGAAGCAATATTAGGTTGTAATTTTAAGCTAGCGGCCACCATTTAGACAGGAATCGTTTGTTAAATTATTATTAATCTTTATTTATATAAGCTGAGACCAGAGTCTAGTTAGACAGTTGTGCCCTGAGATACAACAATATTAAAACACCATCCAAAAACTTAAACAGACATTTAAATTGGCATATAGGCACTAAAACCTCGAGCTTAACTTTGCTCTGTATAACATTCCATGAGTGTGGGGCATGATATTCAAACGCAGTTTTCCCTAACTCAGAGTGAACATGTGGGTACAGTATGAGCTACCTCTCCTCGTATGCATCTCTGTTTTGATACCACACATGCCAATGCTATATCTGACCAATCTCCTCTGGCCAGAGCACCTTCATCCAGTCATAATGTAAATGATCTATGTCAAACTCCAAGCGCTTGCGTCTGTGTCTTGGGGTCAGAAAGGTCTTTCTTTTGGCATCCCTTCCAAAGAGGACGTGGTTGTGGAGGTGGCGTCTGATGGTGCTTTTTGAAACCTGGTGACCCCATGTTGCTTAGGTTTTCAACTGTTTTTAATATATTTCAATTTTTTTATAATTGCCCTGAGATTGCTCAGTGGTATTTTCAATCGGTCATGGATATTCTTGTAGCCATTACCAGATTTATGAACGTCTACAACCATCAACCATATGTCTCTTTTGAACTGCCAGTTCTTTTGTTTTCTTCATTGTGTTGGATGACAAGTGGATATTGCATGTGTGTTACCTTATTTTTATGCCCTAGTGGTACAGGAAGGTATGTAATGGCTCAATATAGTTCTTTAAGACTTAGATGAACTTAAATAAGTAGAATTTAATTCCCGGTTTAATTTTGGTAGATGTTATTTACTATGATCTTTAAGGGTGCCATTGATTGTGAAACCTTGATTTGGAGGACATTGATTTTTTATTTCATCAATAAATGATTTTGATTGGTTCTATTAACACAGTAATAAGGTACAGCATGTTGGTATTTTGAGTTGTTCACTATAATTGTATTGTTTATATTTTTACAGTATTGTTGTGCATTGCCAGTCAGGGGTGCCAGTAATTCTGGCGCCCATTGTAGTACATTGCCATAATCTAGCACTGACATAAAAGTGGCCTGTAAAATTTCCTTTCTATGCTGTGACGAAAGATGTTATTTATTTATATAAATAAAAGGCAATTCTCATTTCAGTTTCCTCACCAGCTCACTAATATGTGTATTGAGTGAGAGATTATCATCTATCCAAATTCCCAGGTATTTATATGTAGGGAGACATTCGAAAAAAGAAGCATTACAGAGTAAACAACTAAGGATAAAAAATTTGACCCTGTGGGTTTTGGGCAAGTTACTCAGGAAGTGTAATAACTAAATATTACTTTTAAAATGAGTAATAAGTAAAAATATTTCTTTACTTATTACTTGGTGTCAAGCGTTATTAGTTATTACCTGTTATATTAGTATGTTACTTTTGCTAACCCCCCTGCCCTTCTGAAAAATGTGACGTACTGTACAACTTGTGCCATCTCCTTTTAAAACTGAATTCCCTTTATTGGAACAATACTGTAATCTCAAACTGTATACAGTATATGTACAGTATACTGTATAACAAAAATAAGAAATACAGCAACAGTCTCTCCCAACTTTTTAACTATGGTTTACACCGGTCATATAAAACATAAAACGTTACATAACACCACATTTAGGCTGATATCATGTCCATCTTCTTAATTTGGCTACGTTCACGCTACAAGTTTGACATTGCAGTGCTGTCGTTTTAGATGCTTTAATTAATGAGATGTTGTATTTTTCTTGGTTCAAAGTGTTTCGCTACTGTTAAACGGACGTCAATGTTCTTTGCATCTTTGACTGAGACAAAGTCAAATTAATGACATTCATCAACCTGTTGAAATGTACCTCACTTCTCTCTCATCCATATTTCGTTTTTCTTTTTGGCTAGTATGCGACCTAACGTGCACATGCTTATTTTCTGTGCGTAAACATCTTCATGAGATGGCCTACCTATGATTGCGTTCTGGCAATGCATGCACTAACGGAACATTACTTGGATTTCTGTATATCATAGTGACTTTTCCAAAAACAACAAGCTTTAATTCAAACAATGTACTGTCACTCATTCATGAATATTTCAATTGTATTCGCAAGCAGTGTTCCCAGTGACATCCTCTGATCTACATCTACAGGCCCTGTTAAGCCTTCATAGGGAGTGTGGTGCTTAATGAGACACTCTTGAGGGAAGTAAAGCTATTCTCACAGATGTTGCTGTAATATTACATGACAAAGGGAAACAGTGAATATCAACTAAGATATTTACTTATTTACCAGGTTTCAGACTAGTAGGATCTTTTCTCAGTCCTGTTTTTGTTCTCCAAAAGACAGAACCTTGATATCCATCTGATTAAATAATTTATTCTTCAGCAGAAACCCATTTTCTTCATCTCAAATCCCCAGTCTGTGTTCTCAAATAAATACAGGGCTATAAACAATACTTTTCAAGACAGATACGGGGGAAGGTGTAGTGGGAAATTTGTTGTTAAAATTAGGAGTTTAGGCCAATGGCCATCTCTGCCACGTATACATATGCGGTCCGGCTATGACGGACATATGATGGACAAGTTTGAAAGAAAGCTCCACCAGACCTACCAGGAAAATGTCTGGGAACAAGATTAGGTTTCAATGTCATCTTCATCTGGTCTTTGTAAATTATATGAAAACTACAAAAATACAATCAATGTTAACTAGCATATTGGATCCAGGGGTAGAAACTATCAACTTAAGTAAGACTAAATGTAGACAATATGTGCAAAATGGACATTTAACAATATCTACCTAGCAAGAAATGCTTATAATGGATGAAATAATTCTGTGTATTTTGGGAAATTGATTATATTGTCCATGATTTTCCTGTAATCAATAAAAACACATAAAAATAAAATAAAAATATAAATCGACGTGAAATATCGATATCCCGGACAAATAAATGGAAAGTTACATAGTGCTTTTTAAATGTGTGATTCTTGAAAACTTAAAACTGTTAATTAAAGGTTGTTTTGTGTCATGAAAGTGTAAAGCAGCTGCTGCAAAGTGACATTTGATATGTAGTGTGACCATTCACAAATCACATCAAACATTATTTCACACAAGAAGACTAGCAGTTACCACACATTGCTTGATTGATGGTGTGCAGACGGCCAACTGCAATGTAGTTGGAAATGTGTGACTTTGGCATTGTATAATGTGTGTAAAACGATTTTGCCCAACCTGTATTGTTTCAATAAACACATTGTGTTTAAAATCTCTGTAGTCCAAGTCCCCTGGTGTAGAGGGCATCTGGTAACCAAAGATAATCACTGTCCAGAAAGAACCTCTCTCTCTCTCTCTCTCTCTCTCTCTCTCTCTCTCTCTCTCTCTCTCTCTCTCTCTCTCCCTCGCAATCCCTCATTTTTTACCATTGTCTTATTATCACTGCAAAACATGATTCCTCAAAGGTGAGTAAAAGAAAAAGTGAAATGACCGCCAATGAGGTGAGCGTTTTGGTTGTAACAAGACAAAAAATTCTGAAACCAAACAAAATACACTAGTAATTCTGAAAACAAAAATATCAGGCTTGTATATATACACTATATGGTTGAAATTGTGTGGACCCAACTGTCTAAACAGACTATTATCTCCCCTCCACCATTAGAAGGGTGTCCGCATGCTTTTGGCCATATAGTGTGTGCTGTTCAGTAAATTTGCTTGTTTTCCAACCATTCTTTTCTTGTTACAAGCATAATCTTTTCCATTTATATTTCCTCCTTTTTCTCAATATAAATAATTTTTGAGGAAGCATTTTTTGCATCACTTCATAGTTTTCTCTCTCGCTGTCTCTTTACAAGCATCTCCTATTCTTTCCCTCTTTGATTCGTTCTTCCTCTCTCTCGCTTCTTCCACCGTGCTACATCCCACTCCTGCCTGTTAACATTTGCGTTAGCATGTCTTCTAGCCAGCATCGAGTCCGTTATCACCAGTCACATACCCAGAATTCAGCAGCAACACAGATCCCCAGGGCACTGCAGTAGGGAAAAGAGTGGTTCTGCACCAGAGCAACAAGGCCGGGATTGCAGGCGCAACCAGAGATGTAATAGCCTGTGAGAGGGTCATCGTTCCCTGCCACTGACTGTGTAGAAGTGTCAAATTGTCCTGGATTATCACGCCTGGCTGGTTGAGACAACCATGCCTACCATTACACCGGTACAGAGGTGTTTTTGTTTGTACAAATTTAGGACAGTTAATGTTTTTGGTTTGCAACAGGAATGTTGTATTTTGATCTTGGCTTTAGCCAGTGCACAGTGTTGAATTTCATCTGTGATTCAAGTGAAGGCAGTGTTGGCTCTGTGTTTGATGTTCACAAACCTCTTCAAAGGATTTGTACAGTATTGTAGAGAGGCCACATCTCCTCAATAAAAATCTCAGAAGCACTGAAACATTGACGTCAGAACAGCTGCGTGGTCGGTTTCATGCAGATTCTACCCGCCAGAGATTACATCAGTATTAGCTGTAATGCTTTATAGAAAATGAACACATATTTAGGTTGAAATCCCTGGTTAAATATCATGAGCCGATTTCTTTGTTTGGTATAGTGTGAGAAACATACAATCACTACCAGTAGTTTTAAATGGGTATTTTCCCCCACAGCAACTTTCCCCAATGTGTTTCCATGACATATCCATTGTGTTGGTCTCCAATGATCTTTTTATTGCATCTATTTAAATATATCTGTCATGAGGCAGTTGATGTAAAGGTGGTCGGAGACCATAATGCACAGAGGTTGTGTTCTTTGATTTTTATTCAGAACACTTAATGTGAAAAACACCATCTTAGTTGTCTGGAGGTACTGACGACACATAGTTTGGAGCTGCACAGCAAATATATATGGAAGCTTATTATGTTCTATCATGACATAGACACGGTAGCTAATATATACAGAGCGTACTCCTGGCTCAAAAATCGCTAAATATTACTTATGACACTAAGTGGTGAAGGCACTTTTAGCAATGAGTACTACAAAGGGAACCTCACATTAATTAATCCAACACACAACAGGGATATAGAATCCTCGATATCTCGCACCAGCACTCTGGGACACTGAAGCCATATAGCCTCGAACTACTCACCAACGGGTGTGGACGCTGATCACCTAATGAACGGTCATTGTGTCTTTGAAAGTGTTTGGGAAAGTGGATGGAAATCAGATGAAAACAGACCTTGGGCTAAAATGATTAAAGTGGTGATCACTTATTCACAAGAGTTTCTCGTTTTTTCTTAGAGAAAACTCATTCAGTTGACAATTACAACGATACACATTTATCTGGCTTCCCCACAAAAGAGGGAAAGCCAAAACAAAAAAAGTGAGGAAAAAGAGGAGGCATAAGGAACAGGTTACGAAGGAGATGTAACAGTCTCCCACTTCCAGTGATAGCTGCAATAGCATTAAATAGGCTGTTTTTGCACCAGTTTGGACAGCACTACATTTTTAACAGCACTACTTTAAGTGACAAGCTTACAAAAGCTGTAAATACTGTATTTATTGTACAAAAAAAACTTTGTACAAAAAGTACAGCCTAAAATGCATAATTTGTATATAAGACAGACCGGTGCATGTCCATTGACAAACACTGTTGAGACACAACGTGGGAATTTCCTCATTGCAGTTATTTTTCCAATGGTAAAAATTCTGCATAGTGTAGGAAAGTATTGCCTAATCATTTTTTACAGCTTTTTTCAGATGGTCACTGAAAAGAAAAATAAGTTTATATCTCATTGCTGGCATGGAGTTCTGCAAATAGATTCTTTAAAGCACACATAAAAAATAAATGCTGAAATCAGAGGTAAACAAATGCACCTTCCTAACTTGCTAGCACACGTGTGTTTTTATCTTTCACAGGATAAGTGTTGTGTAGTCTCTTCTACATGGAGATGCTAACCAGAGGCTAGCAGTGTGTTCAGGACTCTGTGTCTGGCTTTCCTTTGCATGATACGGTGCATTGCTAAAAGATCAAAGATCAGACGGATCAAAAGCCGGTGTTGTTCCAATCTCTTCCATGTGCTGTTTCTGTCTTTGATACCACTGATCGCTTCAACCAGGTATGAACATGTTGGGTCTATTATCAATAATATCCTTTTTTATTGATGTATCTGTGTCTTGGCTCTGAAAAGTGGGACAAAAATGCTTCCAGGCTCTTATTTATTCACATCTGATTTGTACTGCAGACAAACTGCAGTTCTGTTTGTTACTGTTTGATGTCTGTAACTGGGATTATCACAGAAACCCTTTTCTCTATACAGTAGGGCGCTGGTTACAACCCTTTACTCTATACAGCAGGCCGCTGGTTACAACCCTTTACTCTATACAGCAGGGCATCAGTTACAACCCTTTACCCTATACCAGTGGTCCTTAAACACTTCCATGGAGGGCCTAGTGTATGCTGGTTTTTGGTCTTTCCCTTCAATTAGAGCATAATTAGGACCTAGACTGCCAGGTGAGAGGAGATACTAACCAATTAGTGAGCTACTTCATCAGGCTTGTACAAGGTAAAAGCAAAAACCTGCAAACACTAGGCCCTCCATGGAAGGGTTTGAGGACCACTGCTCTATACAGTAGGACGCTTGTTTCAACCCTTTACTCTATATAACAGGGCGCTGTTTACAACCCTTTACCCTATACAGCAGGACGCTGGTTACAACCCTTTATACAGCAGTTCGTCAGTTACAACCCTTTACTCTATACAGCAGGGCGCTGGTTACAACCCTTTACTCTATACAGTAGGACGCTTGTTACAACCCTTTACTCTGTACAACAGGGCGTCAGTTACAACCCTTTACCCTATACAGCAGGTTGCTGTTTACAACCCTTTACCCTATACAGCAGGGCGCTGGTTACAACCTTTTACTTTATACAGCAGTTTGTCAGTTACAACCCTTTATACAGCAGGGTGTCAGTTACAACCCTTTACTCTATACAGCAGGGCGCTGGTTACAACCCTTTACTCTATAAAGCAGGGCGTCAATTACAAGCCTTTACTATATACAGTAGGGCGTCAGTTACAAGCCTTTACTATATACAGAAGGGTGCTGGTTACAACTCTTTACTCTATACAGAAGGGCGTCGATTTCAACCCTTTACAGCAGGGTGTCGGTTTCAACCCTTCACTCTATACAGCAGGGTGTCAGTTACAACCCTTTACTCTATACAGCAGGGTGCTAGTTACAACCCTTTATACAGCACAGCGTCAGTTACAACCCTTTACTCTATACAGCAGGCTGCTGGTTACAACCCTTTACTCTATACAGCAGGCCGCTGGTTACAACCCTTCACTCTATACTGCAGGGCGCTTGTTACAAGCCTTTACTTTGTATTCAGCAGGGCATCTAGCTCACAGATAATGACCAGTTATTCTCCTGATACATTGAAAGACATATTTTTGTCCTGTTTTTCGTACCCCCCAATTAGGTTTATCCAGCTGCTTGCCTTGCCTTGTTGGCAACTCCTTGGAAAGCTGCAGGATGTTCGAATCGCGCTCCCTTGTTTCCTTCGACCACGTGTTGCCGAGCTTTCCGATTTTGATCACACTGCTCATTTAACACGAATGAGTTTTCTCAGTACACATGCAGTATTATTATGCATTCACCAACTATACTTCCACGTTTGAACTCACTGGTTGGACATTGAATCAGTTCTGTACCACTGAATATCCTCTGAGGCGAAGTCGTGGAGCGATAATGTGGTGTCGTTTCAGGGAAGACTTGACCTGTAGTGATGCCTCCAGTGTACTGTATATGACCACTCAACAGACCACGTCATAAATTCCCCATAATGGCAGCATTGGGCACTGTAATGAGTGTGTGTTTGGTGGTGTGTGTGACTGTGTGTGTGTGTGTGTGTGTGTGTATGTGTGTGGTGCTGGATCCATCATTAAAATAATGATTCCCCAAAAGGATAGGACATACTGATTCATTCCACTGTCTGCTTTAGTTAGATCTGTTTCACTTATGACCCACCCACACACTCACACGTACACACACCTGTACGCACCTACACACACACACACACACACACACACACACACACACACACACACACACACACACACACGTACACACACCTGTACGTACCAAGGTGTCCCTGAATCCATAGGACATCTAAAGCCTGTTTTATCAGCTTTAGAGAGAAGCCCTTTTAAAGTCAGGTTTCAGAAGAGACTCTGCTGGAACGTGGCCAGAAGCTCACTCCCAAGCCGCACACTACACTTGACCAGCTCTCTGTCTGCCAGGTTCTGGTCCAACGTAGTGCACTAGAATAGGGAATAGCATTTATTTGAGACACAGGCGGGGATTCACAGCAGAGAGCAAAGACACTGATTTAGTGTCAGTCTGCTGGAGAAACTCAGTCTGCTGGACCCACTGCCCAGGGAACTCATAAAGAGTCAAGCTTGGCTCCCGTCGTGTTTCACTCCAGTCAAAGTGTTGAAGAGGGATACGAAAAATGCAAATATCCATTTAAGATCCTATTAACTTTCTAGATTCTTCCCTTTCTTTCCTGCTCTCTCTCTACTCTTCACACTATTTTTATCTCTCCATTCCTCCCTCCAACTTCCTCTCTTCATCTCTCGTTTCGTCTCTCTCTCCATCTCTGTCTCTATTTCTCTCCATCTCTGTCTCTATTTCTCTCCATCTCTGTCTCTGTTTCTCTCCATCTCTGTCTCTATTTCTCTCCATCTCTGTCTCTATTTCTCTCCATCTCTGTCTCTATTTCTCTCCATCTCTGTCTCTATTTCTCTCCATCTCTGTCTCTATTTCTCTCCATCTCTGTCTCTCTCTCTCCATCTCTGTCTCTATTTCTCTCCATCTCTGTCTCTCTCTCTCCATCTCTGTCTCTCTCTCTCCATCTCTGTCTCTATTTCTCTCCATCTCTGTCTCTATTTCTCTCCATCTCTGTCTCTATTTCTCTCCATCTCTGTCTCTATTTCTCTCCATCTCTGTCTCTTTTTCTCTCCATCTCTGTCTCTCTCCATCTTTATTTCTCCATCTCAGTCTCACAGACATGCCATTCAGTGTGTCAGTGCCTTTGAATAGTGCACAGAGTAATAAATTGAAAATAAAACATTTTAAATATATTTTCTCTTGATAAAACAGATTGATAGTTGCCACTGATATAGAACTTTTCCATTATGGGAACATTGACGAGTATAATGAAGTGGTCAAAACTAGAGACAAACTAAGACGGAACATAAAATCAATATTTAGCTGTGTGACACATTTCATGACCATGGCATAACTCCCCACGATATTAACTCCATATTTACAGCCGGTAGGTGGTCAATGGGGATGCCTTTAACGCAAAGCTGCTCATTTCACGCTGTGTGGAGTCAGTCAAGGAACAAAGAGGATTTCACGGCTTTGTGCTCCCAAGACAGAATCAATATCCGCATTCCACGACAGACTTATTCATGAAGGGTACCACTTTTGCCCAGGATTCATTGGAGAAGAAGGATATAGTGTAATGGGGACACGGGACATTATTGGAGGTCTGAGTGATATTTCAATAACATTTAGTTAAACTGAACCAGTGGATTTTTTCAAAATGGCACCCTTTTTCATAAAGAGAAGACTAGCCCTATGGGCCGTGGGGAAAGGTAGTGCACTATAAAGGGAATAGACTGTTGTTTGTGACCTAATCCCAAGCAATACTTCTTCAAAGGGTTATCTAAAAGATAGTTGGAAAGTAACTAAGAGAAAGACAGAAAAGTATAATTCTGATAAAAGTTCCTAGTGCAGGTCCTGGATGGAAAAAAAGGCAGAAGAGAAGACTGTAAAGCCAATGAGAGGCAGAGGTACACTGAACATCTGACCATCACACCATATGCTCTTGTTTGACATCCCATTCCAAAACCATGTTCATTAATATGGATTTGGACCCCCCTTTGCGGCTGTAACATCTGCCACTCTCGGAAAGCTTTCCACAAAATGTTGTAGTGTTTGTGGGAATTTGTGCCCATTCAGCCAAAAAAATAATTTGTGATGTCAGGTACTGATCTTCAACCAAAATGCCTGGCTTGCAATCGCCATTGCAATTCATCCCAGAGGGGGTTGAGGTCAGGGCTCTGTCTAAAAGCACTCAAATGTCTTAAATGTATTTGGTACAGTATAACCCTTTACTGGATCTAAGGGGCACAGTGAAAAGTAGCCCCAGATCATTATCCTCCCTCCACCATTAGTAGGGGTGTCCCCATACTATTGGCTATATAGTGTACAGTACTGTGCAAACGTCTTAGGCAACGTAGATATTGTTTGACTCAAATCTAGTTGTAATAATTCAGTTTTTGTGTTCTGCATTAATGTGTCAGTAGAAAAGAGCAATGTATATATTTCCAAACCTTCATTTGCCATAGAATGTAATGCTATAGAGAATTATTTATACTTTTGTTAAAGAAAGTAACATTCTGTAATACACCACATTTCAGATGAGTGCATGGTGACACAATGATAACTAAGAGGTCTGCTAATGACTATATGAAACAAAAATGGGTGTAGAAGCAGTTAAACTGGGTGAAGGTCAATCAACCTAAAAGGTGAGGGTGGGACATGTGATATTTTAGTGTAGTTATTTTAGTTTTTCACTGGTTTCTGCTCTTGAAAGTATAAGTTATATATTTATTTAACTTTAATTTCTGTATATTTGAGAGCATCTTCCATTGAAGACTTTTGCACAGTACTGTATGTACAGTGGAATCAGGGACCATAGGAACTGGGGGCCATTGCATACACTGACTTCAGAAAATGAAAGGCGCCATTTTGACTTCTGTTGTTGTGGTAACAACATCTCTTGCAGACTGAATCGAGACATTTTCCCTCTGAGAATGCTGTTACTAAAAATTACTGGGCCATTGTTCATCCGTGCTGTGCAAAACATTGTTTGGGAGAGACTGTATTTAGACTCAAGCAGATAGTGTGAACAGGGTCTACTCCTACTGACAGAAACCATGTTCAATAATACATGGACATCTTCACTGAACACATTTCATCATCAAGCCAGTTCAGTACATTTTTTATTAGCAGATCGTGTTGCTATGAGGACCCCAGCCCTTCACTAAGGCCCTGGATACTAAACATGTCACAGCGGAAGGCTGAGCCATTCCAAAGGTGTAATGTTAATAAATAATATCTGTAGGAACCAGAGCAGTTCTGAATCACAGAGTCTCAATGGCCTCTATGGAATTTTAATCAC
>JACXGM010011814.1:0-24667 GCA_016801145.1 Umbra pygmaea
GTCCATCTCCAATAGACTGCCCCTATCAACGGCTTTGGGCCTCCCCACAAACCACCAGAATGCAGGGTACAACATGGGTACAACATCAAATTAATTACAATTCTCTGATATCTGAGCCAACAACCGGCGTGCGTGGCATAATTTTGGTCACCCCTGACAAAATCTCACTCCAAGGTTTTTTGAAAAGTTGGCAGCTCTGTGGAAGTCAGTCTGAGACTAAGGTACATTTTACAGCTGAGCACTGTGTACAGCAAATTTCAAATACAAAAAAATTACAAATGTAATGTTATGTCAGATTTCTTGTTGGAAATGTACAACTTTTGTGTTCTTTGTAAACCCTATATAAAGAGCAGAAAGACCTAACCTGTTGTATGGCTGGCTGGCTTTATGTATGGTTCACGGTTTGTTTTAAGTCCGACTACAGTATCTCCCTGGACCAATCACAGTAGCCTATTAAATAACATTGTAGACCCAGACCTTCCACCTAAGGCTCATGCAAAGTCCAAGTCTAAACTCACATGAATGCACACTATTGTACAGTGCCATGGTCACACTGAACTCCCACACAGCAAGTTATGTGAAGACATTAAATACACACTTTCTAACACAACCATTCAGACATAGACAATAACACACAGACAAACATTGTGTTGTTGTACTATACTTTTGTAGGACTGCTGTGTTCTTGCAATGTTTCACTGTTTTGTTATTTATTCTGCTTTCTGTTTATCTCAGGAAGAAAAGATGCTTCTTCAACAGAAGCTAACGGGAATCAAATAAGAAAATAAATCATGAAAGATCTGATATGAAAGATAGTTCTGAACAGCCTTTAGTGAAGAGGGCAATGGGAAAATAGATATATATATTATGTGCCTGAAAGCAATGGAAACTCCAGAGAGGAGAGATTGTGAACATTGTACCGAAGAGTAATGATATTTTTGAATGGAAAATAAATTGTAATAATGTTTGATAAACTCACAGTACCATGTATACTGTATATCTGTAGCGACTTTAACTCAGAGTAAAATTCAAAATGTAATTTAATAATGAATAAGGTTCAGTTAGACAGGTCAGGTCAGCATGATTTGGTAGTATCGGTACATAGGGATATTCACGATGCCAAATCAGAATCCAAGGATAAACAGAAGCCAGGGAGGGTTCAGTGTACAATACCAGGATCCAAGAATAATCAGAAGGCAGGCAGGGTTCGGTACACAGGATATCACATGGCAAAGGTACAAAAGGGCAGAATCCAAAAAACAAGGTTCAGGGCAGAATAATTAAAATAGGCAGCTCAGGAATCTAGCACTCAAAGTCATTAACAAAACAATATGTCACAATGAGGAAAACAGACAGATATATATGAGGATAACAAGTAACAGGTGTTCTGAATTCAGGTGATTGGAATCTGGGCTTGAGGGATGCGTTCATAGGGAATCAGGGTGTTGGGGATTGCTGGTTTAGTGATGCGTTCATTGGATTCAGGGTGTTGGGGATTGCTGGTTTAGTGATGCGTTCATTGGATTCAGGGTGTTGGGGATTGCTGGTTTAGTGATGCGTTCATTGGATTCAGGGTGTTGGGGATTGCTGGTTTAGTGATGCGTTCATAGGGAATCAAGATGTTGGGGATTGCTGGTTTAGTGATGCGTTCATAGGGAATCAAGATGTTGGGGATTGCTGGTGTAGTGATGCGTTCATAGGGAATCAGGATGTTGGGGATTGCTGGTGTAGGGATGCATTCATAGGGAATCAGGATGTTGGGGATTGCTGGTGTAGGGATGCATTCATAGGGAATCAGGATGTTGGGGATTGCTGGTGTTCAGGAAGTAAGAAAACACAAGGGCATACTTACATAAGGGAAAACACTGGAAATAAAGCAAGACCTAACTCAAAGAATGAAAACAAACAGGACAGGACACAGAAAATAGGGACATCGTTACAATATCTGATTAACCAGTGCTGTAAAGAAACTATGCTAGTCATGCTCTTCCAACCGTAAATCTCAGAATTTCTCCCAAATTACGTTCTCAGGAAACTATTTTGAAAACCTGAATTACGTTATATGCCAACATATTTAGGGTTTTTTACGTTTGAACTGCACGTTTTGTTATTAGGCTATATTTGTACTTCAATTACGTTGCTCCGGTACATTTCGTTTAGAGGATTTATGCGAGAACATTCCACACATTCCATACATTCCATAGCGTTCAAAATTGTATTACAACATTCACAGTTAAGGTTAGGTAGGAGGATACTAACGGTTAAGGTTAGGCATAAGGTTACTAATGGTTAAGGTTAGATATGACGTTACTGAGGTTAAGGTTAGAATTAAGGTTAGGGTTAACATTACAAAAACCGACAATCGCCTGTCTGCATGACGCAAGCAATGTAGAACAAAACACACACAAAGTGCCGGTCTGGATTTCAACTCGCGAACACTGGCATGCAAGTCGCGGATTTATACGCCCGTCCATCATCCCCGACCTCCACCCTAACAAAAACTACGCTATTTACATGCTACGTCATGATCGTCATATGTTCTTATTTAACGTTATTCGAGTGTTCAATTTAGTTCCCTACAAACGTAATTGACCCTCTCATATGTTCATATTTCACATATTTCAGTTTTACAAAATAGTTCCCTCAGAACGTATTTCATGTGATTTAGGACTGGCTCTTCTGGAGAGAACTGTTCAAAATAAAGACTCAATAATAAATTATAGTTATGCTGTAGTCATTATTAGATATAGTCAAATAGTAATTTATTAGAGAGAGGGTTTACACCTCTGACTATAAAGGTGCAATGACAACTGTTTAATTATTGTTATTGTTATTAATAATTGGTAAATTACATGAAGCTGTGGACATTGTTGGCAATTACTAATGCCATGCTCACTGTATTATCTCAGGTCATTAATTGTATTTGAATGATGCAATTCTAGATAATTGTATCATGTGATCTATAACTGCCAACATTTGGTTTTTAAAATCGGGGAGATTTGTGCGGGGGCAACGCGAGCGGGGGGGTACTGTTAAGTGTACTGTAAGTGTTAAGTGTATTATTTATATTGCAATATAAATGAAAAAATAACTTAATTTGTTAATATTTCTTTATATTTTTTAATTTGCAATTTTATTACAACAAAACATCACAGAAACACTGCACTGCAGTTTTAACACTTTGGAAAAAACACATTAACACACTGAATCATTTTTCATCATTCCTTGATCATCAATAACTGTCTCTCTTTGGTAAACATCAGTATATTTTGTAAACATGAATATGAGCTCACTTTTTGTTTTGGAAGTGTTGTAGTTGTATGTGGCAGATTTAGCTGCTCTCAGTGCCCTGTTAGACGAAATGTACTTTGAAGCCAAACTGGTGTGGTTTATTTGGCAGGGTAGGAGAGAGCAAAGACTGCTGTTATTCATGCGATTTTCTGGAACTATCTTTTTCTCTACTCTGAAACTCCTCTCTGAGGAGACAATGCTATGGGGAATTCAGAGCAATGCATTCATCAGTCTAGCCAGCTCACTGAACCTAGTCTCATTGATCCCTAGAAGGCCCCAGAATCTGTCAACTCTCTGTTCCTGGGGCAACTTGTTGCTGTCTGTGACCTGGTAGTCTGTTGAACTCCCCTCTCAATTTATCTGGATCCTCAAACTTCAGCTGGGAAAACATGCAACCTAGCCTTGCCACTATGTAGTATGAACAAATTTCCAACAAGAACTCAGTTAGATTACTTGAAAGTACTGAATTGAAATTTTCAGTTTCAGGAGAGATATCGGGGCATGAGGCTGGGTCCAGTACCTTCAGGTCTTTAAGCAGCTGAGATTGTAAAGGAAAAGCCTTCAGCATCTTCCCAATGACTTCCACATAGAAAGCACTCACTGTCCTAAGTGCACAATTACCACATAATCGCATAATATATTAACCAGGAATGATTATTACATAAGCTACAACTTATTGACATATGCTTGTCACTGACACAGAGGAGAATACTTCATTTTCAAGGAATGATCTGGCCTCAGCTCCAATGAAGAGATCCTCATTAGTCAGCTGGTGCTGTTGTCTGTAGGATACCTCACTGACAGGAGTATCGACCAAAATGATCTCAAAGAATTATGTGAAATGAACATGGCCCCTTAACTCAAAATCTGAGGCAGTTTCACAGAATCGCCAAAAATTCTGTGATGGGCCCACGGAAGTGATGCATTATATTAAGTGGTACCAGCAAATGTGTTGTAATGGTTAAGGTTAGGATTAAGAGAAGGTAAGGGCACACTACATAAACGTTTGACTCCACCTACATTGAGGCACACCACGCTACGGCTTCCCCCTACTTCAAGCATCAGGAACTACCGGGGCGTACATAGGCATCACTTCCGAAATTTCACAGAATCTTTGGCGATTCTGTAAAACTGCCGTGTTCATTTCACGTAATTCTGTGAGACCTCTTGACCAGTCTTGTCCCTATGTAACTTATGGATCATCACTCCCTCTGCCTATTGGTAAAACATGGGTACAAATGTAATGTAGAAAAAAACATTTACACTTTTTTTAGTTTCTCCGCCTTTCATCATTCAGTATTGAATGCAACCAATGGCTTAAAAGCGGCACTCAGAAACAGAAAATATAATTTTTCACTGTGCTTACCTGGTAAAATAAAGGTAAGATAAAACAATTAAATAAAAGATAATTTATTTAAAAACAACTCCCCTCATTTCCTCAGAGCAGGAAAGGATTTGCTCTAGAAACACATACCTACAGATGTGCAGTTAGATTAAACAGTCATGCTGTCATATAAACAAATGAGGGAGAATACTTACAATGTTAAGAAGGGAAGAATCACATCAGGGTAATTATTTCTGGATGGTGTTGATATCAGTGGCGGCTGCTGATATTTCAAAGAGGGGAAGCTCATTCATGTTGACCAAACAACACATCTGTGAGATGGTTTCATCAAGAGGCATGACCAGCAGTACATTTTCTTTGTCACCTAACTTCCAGTCAGCCAGCTAATTTTGTCATAACAGGAGAGATAAAAATACCTTTATTTTGCACAAATCAATCTTAGATGTTGATCTGCCCTGCTCTTTAATTCTAAGATTCTCCTCATAAGGAAGACTTTCAAATGGCTTCGCCAAATTCACGTCAACAATATTAGCACTGTCTGCCATTGTGTGCAGTTTGCTAGCTGGATAGTTCACCCCTACGACACTAGCCTAGCCTACTACATTGAACTATCAACCTAACGGAACAATATAAACTCGAAGGAGGAAATGTGGAAATTAGGTTAAACTGAAACAAGGAATATGGTGTATAATATTATGAAATGTATAATAAAAATTGGCTAGCGATTTCGCCAAACAAATATAAAGAAATAGGTTGCAGTAGTTTGTCTTTCGACTACACTAGCAAAATCTGTGGTGGGACTGAGCTCGAATAGCTTCAGCAACTTTTTATAGTACAAAAGCGCTGTCAATCAAAAGGCGAGGCAGTCTTTCGACAGACCCTCCAATCATTACGCTGAAGCCCGCAGTCCAGGCCAGCCCACTCCTCCATTCACCCCCAGAGATTCTGAGCACCCTTGGGCGGGACATAATCGCAGCATTTATCCAATGACCGTCTAGTTTTGAAGTACTGAAAAAAAACTGTTCAAAGCAGCCCCGTTGAAGTCCATGGACGCCAGGCTTCAACAGGGAAATGCACTGTGATGCTACAGGAATGTATGAGAAGTAAATCGAGTCAGTCGACCTGCTATATGTAGCTGATTCTGAACGAACTCGTTTTCGAGATGAACGTACTCTAAAGCATTTTTTGTCAATACAATGTTAAGACAATAGTACATATCAGAACATTATTTTTTGACATTGGTAGTCCAGTAGCGTAGCCATAAAAAATAATGTGGGTGTGCATCTAAAAAACTTGGTGTGCCACATCGATTTTTCTCTACAAAGAAGAGGCCTATACTACGAAGCAAGTACAACATGCCCTGGATTTCTCAACCAGGCTTCATTAAACCTAGAAATTGCTATCTAGATACAAGATGTCACGACGGTGGTTATAAATTCGTTAAATCAACCCAGGATTTCCCAATCTAGTGACAAGCGCTTTCACATAAAAGGGGTGGTGTGTTCACCATAGGACTAATCGCAGGCACGGACAAGTCTATGAGAGCCACATATTTAACTCAACTGTAGTAAATGGTCATTTTAGAGAAATTTGAATAGCATAAAAACTTTTTTTTCCACTAACTGATTGGGTGACTGGGAAAGCACGCAAATAAGGCTGGCAGGGAGATTCATCTACTGCAAAGAGATCTGTAGGGATAACGTTAGCCATTTCTGGATTATCTGGATCTGTCTCTGCAGGCCTCGGTGCAGATGGAGTCACACTAGTTGAGGGGGAGGGAGATGGAGAAAAAGCCTCCTCCGCTGATGTAGACCTTGGGTCTGGTTGGTCATCATCAATGTGAGGTCTTTTAAATAAATTAAACAGGGAGCTCTGTTTCATTTTAATAAATTAGTGTGGCATTGCCGGCATAGTAATTAGCTGCTGAATGTGTTAGCCTATTAGTCTACTACACTGCTAGTCTCCCGTGATATTCTATATTCAGCTAATTTAATATTCGCTGGGGTCACGTTGCCGGCTATTTTTGTGCATACACTTAAATGTGTAAACCTACGTGGATCTGGATGTTGTTTTTTAACTAAAATAATTCAGAATTTATTTTAAAATTAACAAATATTATAATTAGATCATAATAACCTAGATTTAAAAAAAAAACTTTTTGTCTAGGCTATAACAAAAAGTGCATTATGTATCTTATTTCTGGGTGTGCCTATGCCACTGTTGCAGTCTTAAAGAAATCCAACCTGGTTGGTATATAGAAAGATCTTCCAGTGAAGAGTGAGGTAAGGAGGGTGGATGGCCAGGGGGTTCAAGTTCAGGAGGCCATGGGTGAGGTAGGGAGGGTGGATGACCAGGGGGTTCAGTTCAGGAAGCCATGGGTGAGGTAAGGAGGATGGATGACCAGGGAGTTCACTTCAGGATGCCATGGGTGAGGTAAGGAGGGTGGGTGACCAGGGGGTTAAGTTTCGGATGCCATGGGTGAGGTAAGGAGAGTGGATTAGTGGTTCAAGGAGGAGAATTTGAGCAGGGAGAAATCACTTTTGAAAACAAAATGAAAATTAATTTTAAACCTGCTGAACATACTGGTGCATATATTTATTGCGGAGATAAACAAGTAAATTATGTTTAATTTGATGTAGATTTTATGTATTGTCATGTAAAACCTGTGGGTGTCTAGTCACTCACCAACATCAGGCTCAAGAGTTGGAGTGGATGAATGTGTTGTCCCATCACATGCAGATGGCCCATCTGTGGAAGCACCACAATATCTCAGTAGTTCTCCTACAGAAATGCAGAACAGTCACAGATGTCAACATTGTTCCATATCTTAAATTATAGTTAATGTGTTTTGGCCAATCATTCCATATTCAGTACACAAGGAGCAATGGAGGCAAATAATACAATCCCTGATCAAGTAGATCTTAACATGTCATCATCAACATTGTGTATTGAGCAAGATTGTACCTATTTTTTTTTATGCAGAAAAGCAGGCACCATTTCAGGCCTGTTGTCTGTGTTGTGTATGCCTAGTTTATGTGTACTTTCATCACCATTAAATAACCACTGAAACAATGTAAATATCCTAAACATTGATAATTGGTGCATACAACACCAGCTAGCTGTAAAATTTTAGATAGCTAAACAGTAATGTTTTTGCTGGCTAGTATATTGTTTGCTACATTATTTTTTGTTATACACTACAAGTACCAGTGGTGTAGTCTAGTTGTTTGTAGTGAGTATACTATAATTTTTCCCTCCCAGCCTCATTCTCGCCCATCCCAGAGCGACACCCCCCATATGGATATCTAATATTTGTATATAACTTATATGTCTTATATCAGCATATATGGTGAAAACATCATCACATGTATGTATAGTGAGGGAAAAAATTATTTAATCCCCTGCTGATTTGTTTGTTTGCCCACTGACAAAGAAATGATCAGTCTATAATTTTAATGGTAGCTATATTTGAACGGTGAGAGACAGAATAACAACAAATAAATCCAGAACAGTTGGTGTGATTATTCTCAAATGAAAGAAACATAAAATAATGGTCAATCTCTCTCAGTCTGGGGCTCCATGCAAGATCTCACTTAGTGGAGTTACAATGATCATGTGAACAGTGAGTAATCAGCCCAGGAATACACAGGGGGATCTTGTCAATGATCTCAAGGCAGATAAGACCATAGACATGAAGAAAACCATTGGTAACACGCTACACCATGAAGAACAGAAATCCTGCAACACCCACAATGTCCCCCTGCTCAAGAAAGCACATGTACAGGCCCATCTGAAGTTTGCCAATTAACATCTGAATTATACAGAGGAAACTTGGGTGAAAGTGTTGTGGTCAGATGAGACCAAAAGTGAGGACTTTGGCATCAACTCAATTAGCTGTGTTTGGAGGAGGTGGAATGCTGCCAAGGACCACAAGAACACCATCCCCACTGTCAAACATGGAGGTGGAAACATTATGCTTTTGGGGTGTTTTTCTGCTAAGAGGATGGGACAACTTCACCACATCAAAGGGATGATGGACGGGGCCAAGTACCGTCACATTTTGGGTGAGAACCTCTTTCCCTAAGCCAGGGCATTGAAAATGGGTTGTGGATAGGTACTCCAGCTTGACAATGACCCAAAACACACGGCCAAGGCAACAAAGGAGTGGCTCAAGAAGAAGCACATTAAGGTCCTGGAGTTGTCTAGCCAGTCTCCAGACCTTAATCCCATAGAAAATCTGTGGAGGGAGCTGAAGGTTTGAGTTGCCAAACATCAGCCTCGAAACCTTGATGATTTGGAGAGGATCTGCAAAGAGGAGTAGGAGAAAATACCTCTTGAGATGTATGCAAACCTGGTGGCCAACTACAAGAAACTGACCTCTGTGATTGCAAACAAGGGTTTTGCAATTAAGTACTAAGTCATGTTTGACAAAGGGGTCAAATTTTTATTTCACTCATTGCAATGCAAATCAATTAATAGTTTTTTAAATGCATTTCTTCTGGATTTTTTTGTTGTTATTCTGTCTCTCACTGTTCAAATAAACCTACCATTAAAATTATAGACTGATAATTTCTTTGTCAAGTGGGCAACCATACAAAATCAGCAGGGGATCAAATCATTTTTTCCTTGATTGTACATATTTGCCAAAATATATAAAAATTGCCATACTGTACATTTCCACATGTTATGTCCATATCTGCATTTACCTATGGTTTACAGTGTGCATAAGTGATGTACTGTAAATTATTATTTCTTTATTTACAGACTCGCGGTCCAATAAAAAAGTACAGCACAAAAACAACACTTAAATCATAAGAATAATATCTGTCAATGAATATACAAGATTATTTAAATAAATAATATATAAAACTACTACAAATTTTCTTGCCTTATGTCAATTAACAATTCACCTTTAGTCTACAAATTTCAACAAGAATTAATGCTTATGTGTGGGATATTAATGTTATATAGAATATATGTGATGATTAGTAGGGGTATGACATGTATGTCAATTAAATATTTGGTAAAATCTTTATAAATGTATCCCATACGAAAATCTAATCTATGGCCATATATGTATATACATTTATAAGTTTGATATCGCCATATATTATGGAAACATCATCACATATATCGACATATATGTCAAAATATACACAATTTTGCAGTTTATTTGACATACATTCCCACATTTGTAATAAAAAGTTGGTAATTAGAATATATTGTAATATATTTTAAAATATGTTACAGTTTTTCATATATATGGGCATATATTAGATTTCCGTATGGGATGTCACATTTAAATATGTAATTAACATACAGTATATGGTAATATATTTTAAAATATATGGTAGTTTTATATATATACAGTATATGGCCATAAATTACATTTCTGTATGTGCCCATAAGCACCACCAAATTCACTAATTCATAGAGTATGCCTCTACATGGAATTGCGAGCATCCTGAAAGACTGCTTATGTGTTATCAACATGACTTTAAAGCAGATGACATTTACAACTGTAGAGACCGGTTTGATTTTCTACTGTTTAGTGTCAATCACCATCTTACTCAGCTAGTTAAGAGCTACATTTAGCCTTAGATGTTATATGAATATGGTCCCTGGAGAACAGGTTTTATCAGCTGGAAATTGTTAGCGCACATTTAAGTGTGCAAGTTGCAACTCTTATTAACAGTAATGGAAATTTGAGGCTCATCAGTAGCAGTATAAGGCTGGCCAGGACTTCTCATCTCTCTCATCCTCTGAAACAAGGAGATATAAACATTCCATTTACTACTGTACACAGACACACAGACAAACACAGACACACAGACAAACACAGACACACAGAGAGTATCTAAGTTATTGCTCCCCTTCTTCCGCATTCATTGATCCACCACACTAACGTTAGTGAAGTTAACTAGTTCTAGGTACAATTCAATATACCAACAATCCCCTGCTGTTACGTTAATGATAATGCATATGCTACTTTTAGTTACCAGGTAACATTACGATAACATCAGGCTCATTTTCTATACCGTGTAGGTTAGCGTCAGCCTCATCTGGCAAATGTTCTGTTGTTTCTGTAACGTTAACGTTCATGTCATCTGCTGCAGTTGCAGTGTCACCCGAAGTGGCAGTAGCTTCAGGGGCAGGCTTACGAAAACACTGAAGAGTGTAGTTTGAGTTTGCTTTCATTTCATATCTCCTTCAGTGATTCACATTAAATCATTTCAAACTTGCATCGAGAATGACGGCCAAGCAACTGTGGTGTTATTCCTTGGTAGGTGATGTCATATCAAGTCACAGGCCACGGAAGCCCGAATGGTCCAAAATCAGTGCTTCACAACACAGACAAGGTGAATTTATGAAGAAAGAGAATGATCCTCCCTTTCGCCCCTGATGAGCCTCCACTTACTGTAATCCAGGTTGCAGTGGCCATTCCAGACAAGCGTGTTTTGCACCGTTCAGCATATGTCTCCAGTCCTTGAGAGCTTTGTTCAGGGCCTGAAGCTTTTAGGTGGATAATTTGTGATATGATGGCTCTGATGCCGCCCTCCGATGCATCCACCTCAAATGCAGAATGCAAATTTCACGCCCCGGCAAGCTACTTTTGTGCTGAAACCCAGGATGTTAATAGCCAAAGAACCACAGAAAACTGTAGAAGTGTCTTGATGGAGATGGGGTCAGTCAATGACCAGACTATACTGATGACAGTCCCAACATAGTAATATGGTGAAAGAGGAAAGGCACTGCTGACTGATGAAACAATAACCTCTCAGCCTTTAATGAAGTGGTGGAGCTCCAGTAGCCTTTTCAGATCAGATTGGATATGGATGATGTTTTGGGCAAGTGCAGTGGAGTACACCAGGATGTCATTGATGTAATGTACTATAAAGTAATGAAGCATTCTGAAAAAAGGCTATGAAGATTGAGAAAATGTTTATAAATCCAGACGGCATGGCTACATATTCAAAATGGCCTGAGGCGTTGCTGAAGGTGCTCTTTCTCTTTGTCCTCCTCATAAATATGCAATAAACACTATACAATTCCAGCTTAGTTTACCTGGTGAAGTTACTCTATGATGGCTGCTATCAGAGGTACACTGTAATACATTTATTTACATTTACTGTGCTCTTGATTCATGGTACTTAACTGGAAAAACAATGGACTTTAAAAGTAGAAAAAGCTAACTTTTTTAGCTAAAGTAGAAAAAGCTAACTGCTTACACTAGATAAGAGTGCATGCTGTTTTGTTGCTTAAAATAAAAGCTGTAGAAAAGCAATAGAAGTCATAGAAAAGACAATTTTGTTGACGCTGAACAAACCTATAGTTTCGGACAAGAAGTAATACATTTTGCCAAACCTGAAAGGATAAATCATGTACATAATAGACATTGGAATTATGTTCCAGATGAAAAAAGGTGGCTTTGGACAAGGTCATCATCAACCCTGGTAGTTCTACAGTGTGGTCCAAGGACTCAGGCATTCCTAGGTCATCACCCTAGTATTCAACAGGACACCAGAGAGATTAGATGGGGCATTACATAACCAACCATACCTCAGCGTAGAATTTCAAACAAATGAAGCCTGTACTATAGTAAACTAAGACCAATCCTGAGGGGTTGTGGAGGCATAATCGCTGCCAGCGTGTATTATTTCAAAAATATTATTTAAGTTAATGTTTAATCTGACAGACAAGCTTAACGGGGAGTTACCACTCAGGCCCCCTGTCTCATATAACCTGCCTAACACATATGTTAGCAACAATTATCATTTCATTTAAAAAGACTGACAGCCAATCTTCAGAGGGGTTACCATACAGGCCAGTCTCATCTCACTTGCCTGACAGCCCTAATGCATGTTTTTAAAAATCCCACACATCTCTCAGTTGTAGACCCCACCTAAAAGATGAGTCTTTAGTAATTTCTTAAAAATAAAGACTGAGTCTGAGCTTCTTACATGTCATTCCCCAGGAATGTAAGTCATTCCCCAGGAATGGGGCTCCATAATGGAAAAATGGAAAGGCTAACCACCAGCTGTTTGTTCTAGGTACAATAAGGAGGCCTGCGAATTGTGACCATAGCGTACATGTAGGTATGTACAGCAGAACAAATTCATAGAGATGCAAGTCCATGTAATGCTTTGTAGGTTAATACCAAGATCTTAAAATCTACTGTAGTCTTTACTGGCAGCCAGTGTAGAGAAGTTAGCCCTGGGGTGATGTGATCAAACCTTTTTGTTGTCGTTAAATTCTAGCAGCCGCATTCTGCACTAGTTGATGTTTGTTTAGTGACTTATCAGGGTAGCCGTAAAGAAGTGCATTGCAATAGTCTCGTCTAGAATTAACAAACGTGTGTATTAGTTTCTCAGCATCATTATTTGACAGACGGAAGGATTCTGATTTTAGCAATGTTGTGGAGATGAAAAAAGGCTGTTCTCTTGTTTTATATTTCCATCAAAAGCGAGATTGGAGTCCAGAATAACAATGGTTCCCTGCAGATTGTTTTGCAATAACAGTACAACCATCCAAGTTCATCAGCAAAGTTGTGTCTTTGGCAGGGGGGCCGCCAGTAATTTTGGGCCCCATGACAAAAAATCTAATTGGGCCCCCTCTGTGCAGCTGTTGTAGGTCTTACCTATTTTTTGGGGCCCCTGTCAGTCATGGGCCCTTGGAATTGTCCTAACTTTCCCCCCCTTTACGGTACCCCTGGTCTTTGGACCTAAAATAATAATTTCTGTTTTTGCAGGATTTAGAAGAAATGGCCCGACATTCACATCCTTATGTCAGAAACACAGGCTTCCAGGGTAAACAAGTTTGGGGCTTCGCCATGTTTCATAGAGATGTACAACTGTGTTTCATCAGCATAGCAGGGAAAGTTTACTTTGTTCTTTAAGATAATATCACCAAGAGGCAGCATATATACAGAAACTAACAGTGGTCCCATGACCTATCCCTGAAGAACACCAAAGTGAACCTTTGATTTTTCTGAGGATTGTCCATCGACGTACACAAACAGTCTTTCAGATGTAAACCAGGCATGAACATGACTGCATAGACCAATGTGGTTTTCCAGTCTCTCCAACAGAAGGGAGAGACTGGAAATAGTGTCAAATGCAGCAGTAATTTCAAGCAGAAAAAGGACAGATGCAGAACCTTTGTTTGATGCCACCAAAAAGTAATTTACCACCTTCATGAGTGCAATCTCAGTTTCTGTGATGCGGTCTTAAGGAAATCGGTGAGTTATTGGGAAACAAGTTTCTCCAGAAGTTTGGAGTGGAACGGGAAATTCAATATTTTAGATGATAATTGTGAAATTTACCAGGATCAAGATTCGATTTTTTTAAAGAGGCTTTATAACTGCCACTTTGACTAATTTAGAGTTAAAGACTCTACGTGTCCTAACTGATGAATGGACTAGGCAGTTCTGTGCAACCATAGGACACCATATTGTGGATAAAGGTGCTTTGGTCAGGTGGAGTCCATTATTTGTTTCCTGATGAACAAGATCTTGTTGTTGAAGAAGTTCATGAACATTTCACTGCCGAAGTGAAGGTAAACATCACTTGTGGAGTGCAATTTCTTTGTCAGCTTTGCAATTGTGAAAAATATATTTTTGATTGTTTTTGTTGTCCTCAATTAAGTTGGCAAAGTAGGTTGATCGAGCAGATGAGAGCACTATTCAATAGTTTATCATGCTATCTTTCCAAGCTTATACTTCCAACTTGGTGGAGCAACATTTCCTTTCAAGCCTGTTCGGCAGTTAGATCTATGGTATCCATTCCACGGGACAAAACTAAATTCAAGGTGTGGATGTTGCAGGGCATAATTTCCGAAACATGTTGGATAAAAACCCACTAAGTCAATAACGGCTCCAAAGGCTTTTTCGAGAGAGTCACTAGATTCTCCATGTGAATATTGAAGTCACCATATACTAAAATATTATCTGTCCTGACTGCAAGGTGTGTTAAGAATCCTAGGAGCTCATTGTGGAATGCTGTATATGGTCCAGGGTGCCTGTAAATAGTGATTATGAAAAATGATTGAGGATGCTGCATAATTTTTATAACTAATATCTCAAAAAAGGAAAACCAACCATTTTTTGTGGGGAAATTGTTAATTGGTGTTACATTAGCTAAACCTCCACCTTTGCAGGATGCACAGGGGATATGTTCTCCAGTAGGTGAAGTATGTTCCCTAGGAGTGTCACAAATTGGCTGGGACTTTTTCCAGATTGTGTCAGAAAAGGACATTACCTGAGACATGGTATTCTAGATTAAGACAGCGTAATTCACTGTGCATTTAAATTAAGTATATGGTGTGGGGCACCTTCCCCTCTTTCACCTGGTGCTAGTAGGGACTGATTGTGTGATTACTATCAGCTGGTAGTTCAGTCCATATTTAAGCCGGGAGAACAAGAGGGAGGAGCGATTCATTGGTAATATGTACGTGTGTGGTGTTTGATCTTCTTTTGTGCATTCCGGTATTGTTTTATGTTTGGACCCTCTACGTTTGTGGCCTTGCCACGTTAGATGCAAGTGTAACTAGAATTGTAGAATATTGTATACACGCATGCATGTATTTCCAGGTAGAAAGCTATTTGCATTCTGGGTCGCAGTTAAGAACCCAGTAAAAGGCAGGTCGCCTGAAGTTGTGCCTTCTGTGTGTATAAACTAGGTCCATTCACATTGTCTCTGATTGTCGGAATGCTGTGGGAGTAATACACTAAATCAATAAATCTGCAACCATCTACCTGCTTTGGCATTGATATATTCAGGCTTAAGCCAGGTTTCACACAGTCCAAACACATCCAATTTATGATCAACGATTTATTCATTGACTGTTGTTGCCTTTGCCACAAGGCATCTAACATTAAATAATTCCAATTTGAGGTGTGTGGTATTTTTACAGTATTTATTTATGAACAGAACAGAGGAAGGATTTATTCAAATCAGATTTCCAAGGTTGTTTGCTTTAAATCGAGGCACGGTAACCGTGTCAATAAGAAAAACTATGTCATGGTAAAGCTTTAGTGAGAATCCTGTCTATTTTACCAGATAAAAGAAGAGCACCACGCCAGCTAGTATGTAATCCATCACTCTTTCGTAGGTGAGCCTTGGCTCTTTTTATGGGTGAATTCCAGAAACAGACAAAGTTATCTACATATCTCCTGTGACGTTATGAGGTTATGTTCTCCTTTGTAACCTCTGACTGTTTCATCCTAACATTGTTTGTGCTGACATGGATAACAATCTCTTAAAACTCTTTGTGCTTGCCAGTTTTGAACTTTGCTAGCACCAGCCTCAGATTAGATTCAATGTTGTTAGCCCCGCCCCCTGGCATAGCCCCACCCCCTGGAAAACAATGTATAATTGCCGGTTCTTCAAACTAATATTGCGAGTAATTCAGTGGCTGATGACTAGGGTTTTCAGCTGCTTGACCCCGGTAGACGATAATTCTCACTCTAATTCTGGCTCATTTTCTGATAGGGAAAACCAATTGAATGTTTTTGTCAGCTGGAAACATAAGCGACGAAGGGTAGGTTAACAGCATTTCTTCCCCTTTGCCATGATAAAATTATTCGGTGGCAGAGAAGTTGTGTTGGAATTTCGCTATCGTATTTGTCTAATGGCCAGATGCTGTTTGTTCCTTTTCTGCATAATTCTTGCCTGACTGTCTGAAGCCAAGCCTCTAACATTGCAATCATTGCTAAGAGGAAAACTTAGTTTCGGTTGGTTGAATGAGTAAATGTTTGGCCCAGATAAGGTCCCAGTATAAGAAGTTGAATTAAAACAGTTTCCAGATAACATTATTATCACGTTGGTAAACACTGTTCACCCAATTTGGATTTAACTACTCTCAAATTATAGCAAATTTTTACATTATAATTAATTATTACAGCCCTTTCAGCTCATGTTCCTAAATCGCTTGAAATAATTATGTGACGGTCTCCATCATTAGTCAGCTCTCTCACTCAGAGAGAGTAGGTAGTGCTAATGCTAGTGCTACAACAAATCTGTAGTTCATACGGCTCTCTGCTTTTGTACATAAAATCTTGTTGTATGGTTTAAAACATATATTTTCTTACTTCTTTACCAAAAGCCAGCATGAGCGCTACTTCCTTATGTCAGTATGCAGAAAGGGCACATTTACCATTAAAAAATTTAATGCAGACTTCTTTTTTCTAAAATCACACTTTGCTCTGTCAAGAATATACTCACAATCAGGGATAATATCAGATTAACAATATATAATTGATAGAGCGATGGTATGTTGTTGAGAAACTATTGAAATATGAATTTAGAAGAAAACAGCATTTTTTTATGTCTTGCACACACCCTCCCTCTAGAACTGGGCTGGTAAGAAGTTTTTTACCACATCGACATTTATCATACAAACCGGTATATGTGACATGGAAGCAGTTGGGTTTCCAGATTTGCGTTTTTTATTTGTGAAAGAACATTTGTTTTTCATGCAAATAATCCTTATTTCACAAAGTTGTATCAAGTGCATTCATATGAACAGATCATACATAACTTTATGCCATAGCAATCATGCTGGCTAAACCCAGCTCCCTGAGCAAGAGAACCGACTGATGAGCAACACAGTCAAATAATTACTTCAACCATTTTACGAACATAGACAGATTATAGAATTTTGTCATTTCTCCTTTTTAATGACTTTTGAAAAAATTATAATTTAGTCAATGTCCAAATACTTATGGGCCTAACTATATGTCAGATAATGATTCCCTATGCAGTGCTTTGTAACATGCAAAAACACAGTCGAAAATGCATTAATTATATTAAAGATGGACCGGCGAGCACCCATTGGCAAACACTTTGCCAAAAACTGTGGAAGTTGTGAATTTCCTCATTGCAATTCCTGTTCAAATTACAAAATGTGGACTGCATATTTTAGGAAATTAGTGTCCGAACTAAACTGACTTTTTAAATATGATGAAATACATTCTCTACAGGTTTTGGAGGTTGATCACTGAAAGGGAAATAGTTCTCTTTTTACCTTTAATTTAATGGCTGCATTACGCTTCTAAACTCTGCTGATCTCACTAAGGTCTTTCTGACTGAAAGCTTACTAACAAAAATATGAAAACATAGAAATTGTTGGTACAATATCTAGTCAGATTATATCATATTAGTAAATGTATAAAAATCAGTAGCTATGACAACACGTCAGTCTAATCTTATACATTTGCACAATTCTATGTCGTATTACTATTCCAATCTGGATTGAAGGACACACTTTTAAATTAACAACATTTACAGCATCGAGGCACCAATAAAAGGCATCAGCAAAAATCAGAGGGGTCAAACTTGTTAATTGGAAAAAGCTAGGGGGTGATACACAATGTGCAAGTTTTCATACGAGTTTGGCCACAACATAACAAAATAAAAACAAAACAGAAATGTATAATACTAGAGAGTGTAAGGCTGCCATGCTTTCAGATGAGACCCCAAAGTAAGGCCTTATTCAGTAATAAGGCATTAACAATCCAACAACACTTTGAAATATGTTATGAGAACGTGACTAAATAATGTACCTATATTAACAATTCAAAACAATTTATGGTAAAATACACTAATGGGGTTGGCTCTATGGTGTATGGCTAGATATAATGTTTTTTGCTCTTTATTATTTACAATCTGGTCTTTTGTACAGCATCCTGAAAGAAATCATAGAATATTCCCAGAACCAGAACTGTCTATGCCACAAATAAAGAACATAGTAACACAAATCAATGGTGAATTATTGGATACCTATTAGGTTTTGTTTGTGTCCCAGACAATGATCTAAGTACTTTTTTTGCATATTTTGCTTAATTGGTGAAATGGAGAAAATTGACTAGTCTCATAAGAAAAATAACTTACCTGCACAACGACTAAGCTACTGTAGTTTATTTCAAAGATAACAAATCATATTTCAACCCTGTGGAGAGCTTCCTACTGTCTCTATCTTTACACAGATAATTATGTTTTGCTGAATAAAATGTCATTTCTCAAAGGAAGAGAAAATTGCAAGTGACTCACTTCAGCCCACATAACAAACACACGGTTCTATACACACAGCTCCTACACACACCTATTTTCTCTTTCTCTCTCTGACACACACACCTACTGTGTAATTATCAGAAAATTCCATATATTCAGAAATGTCATTTTTCCTCATTTTTCTTTGGTTTAATAACTTTTGGGCCTAATATTTGGACCTGCACTTGAAGAACGTTTAGTTCAGGCATAAGATACTAAATTTGTGAGGTTAAGTTTAGGACAGCGGTCCTCAAACTTCTCCTAGGGAAACCAGCCATCTCACAGTTTTGTTGTAGCCCTGAACTAGCTCACTGATTTTTAACATATCGCCATGAGAACAGCCTGAGATCTGTAGAGAAATATATATATATTTCAGGATATGATATATTTTTGTAATGTCCAATCTGCTCTCACAAGCACAACTTAATGTGGGTTAACACATGAGGGCCCCCTCACTCACCTAGAGAACTCAGTTAGCTCTGCAGATGCTAACGCCATCTAATGGAGCACTAAAGCGTAATGATACCAGTAAACTGTGTTGGTAATGTCTACACAGACATTTTACATGTAAAGGCCTGTGTTATACGCAAGACTGAAAATAGTAGTACTTCAAACTAAAATAGAACACTGATATAAAATAAATGTTGTACTTGATCCATGCACACCAGCTGTCCTGGACATTATTGTATATTCTAACAACTATCTGGATCATTTTTATTTTATTTTATTTAACCTTATTTAACCAGGAAGGTCCCATTGAGTTACAATAACTCTTCTCACAGGGAGTCCTGGCGAGACTGGCGGCAAGGTTTAAAAAAATACATAAAAGACAGGTCAAAGTTTACATACAACACCACAAATCTCTATACATACACTATACATAACACTATGCATACTAAACAAAACACGACATTACACTTAATTTAATACAGACATACAGACATACTACTTAAAGCTTAAAGGGGCACCTAGTTAAAAGCAATTACACTGTTCAGTCAGAGTTGATTTTGAAAGGTTTTAAAAAGTATTGAAAGGTGGAAGTGATTCTAGATTTAAGGTGTTTTGGAGTTCATTCCAGACATTTGGTGCATAAGATGAGAAAGCTGTTTTACCAAATTCTGTTCTTGTTGATGGAATAGTTAATAGTATTTTTTTTGATGATCTCGTCCTGTTAACACTATTTTGGTAAGTAAGCAAATTTGAAATATAAAGGGGGAGTTTACCCATTAGTGCTTTAGCAGTGAAAATCAATAAATGGAATTTCCTTCTAAGGGAGAGGGAGGACATTGTACAGTTTCATACAGAATGCAGTGGTGAATCCTAGCTGCTGCACCTGTAACGAAACGCAAGGCTGAGTGATATAGTACATCTAATTTTTTCAATAAAAATGTAGTAGAATGCATATAAATTAGTTCACCATAATCTAACACTGATAGGAATGTGCTCTGCACCAACCTTTTCCTTGCTGAATAAGGAAAGCACTTCTTCTAAAATAAAAACCTAACTTGGGTCTAAGTTTTTTTTAAAGGCTCTCAATATGGACCCCAAAAGTCAATTTATCATCCAACCAGATACCAAGGTATTTGTTGAAAGTTACTCTCTCTATTGGATCACCACTTTGTGTTGAAATAGTGAGATCTATATGAGAATGTGAACGTGTAAAAACCATTGATTTTGTTTTTTTACATTTAATACCAACTTTAATCCTATAAGTGATTTTTGTACCTGACTAAAGGCAGACTGTAAATGATGAATTGCTTCATTCAAAGATGAAGCAGAGGTATACAAAATAGTATCATCTGCATCATATTTTCCACAGACATTTACAGTATATTTTTAATGTTACCTCATTCTCTTGTAAAGCCTCAACAATTTGATTCAAAACTTCCTTGTACCTGTAAGTCCCCTGGATACTTGCAATAGCTTAAATTACTTAAATGTAAATGTTGGCTATATTTTGCTATTCTGTCAATTGTGGTGAATTTAATCAATACTACTGAATGTACCTGCCCACTGGCTAATTAATCACCGCTCCCCCTGTTGGCACTCTGTTCTGGAATATATGGTTTACCCTTCCTTGCTTTCTCCAGACCAAATATTGATAAGTACTTAATCTTTGCTGCCTGAATATACATGGCTCCACCCTAGCTATTTTCTTTAAACCCTTATTTTAAGGTTCAACTTAGAGAACATTTTCATTCAGAGAAACGAACAGGAGCAATTAGTGTTACCTGCCATGTTGAGGGACAGAAAATTTGTTTTATACTTTGCCAGCTCACAGATATCGTTTAACAACTTTTCAGTTATAAGCCTGGTTTAATTGCTAGGCAACCTTCTGCCTCCAAATTGCAGTACAACATTTGCCATCCTCCACCAAACTACATTGGTGCCCTAATTCATTGACTCACATGCCAACATGGCAATAATATGAATGCACAACCAAGTAAATAACCTAAACGTACCCTGCTGATTCCGCCTGACCGTATCAATGCACAATCATCATGCCACAGACGTAATAAGTATATGTTTGATAAACATGACAAACAGATCTCCCTCAGGACCAAATCCCTCCACAACCAAACTCCATTTCGAATTCTTTAAAAATAAAAATAAAACAGACACAACAAAATATCTGCAATCTCAACAGTGATCAAATTAAATTCCTCATGAAGCCTAACCTCACCGGAGTTGTTAACGTTCATGAAAACAGAGACTCTGCCTCCCCTTCTCTTGCAACTGTGGCTTCACCCTAAACTACCTCCTCTACAATGACCATAAGGTGGTTAAATTTTCCATCCATTTGGTGCAAATGGTTCAAAGCTCTCCAGCCTTGTCACCCACAGTCTTAAACACATATCAACCCTGTCCTCCGGGAACTCCCTGTAATCCAGTGTTTTGTTTAAAAGATCCTTCTTCTGACCAATAAAGGCATCATCCATCTTGTACTCTTAAACCTCTGTGACCTAACATGCTAACTCCATTTAATCAAAGCAAGCCACCAAGCCATGCCCAGGTCCAAGTTCCAGAGCTTGGGCCACAACACATTCTCCAGGGTTGCTTCCATGCTGTGGATCTGTCTGCCTCCATGAAAAGTAAACATCATGCTTGAGCCCCCTCATACCACAGGGTGCTGAATTCTAAAATATAAACCGGGCAGCACTCCAGTCAATTTTTTTTTTAATTTTTTCATGCAGGTTTGAAAATGTGTGTTTTTAGGCTTATTACCAGAATGCTTTCCTATTTTCGTTTTAAAACGTACCTCCCTCCAGCCAACCGTGTCTCCATCACAATCATTCAGTCCATCAAAAAAAACTTTCGACACGGCCTATGCTTTCATTCACACCCTTAACACATAAACACTCTCCTTTATACACACACCCACACACCCACACACACACACCCACACACCCACAAACCCACACAGGATCTGCAATCTCATGCAGACTCTGGGACACCTTTAGATTTTTATTCATTTTCTTTCATGTGTTTTGGAATGTTTTGTTTACATCCATTTTAAAACCCTTGATCTGATTATCTTGTGAACGGTACATGGGTCATTCTATATTTTGGGGTGCATTTTATGTCAGCCAAAATGTCAAGTAATCTGTATTTCTTTATCAATAAACTTGGTGGTTGAATAATATATGCCCTTAATGTGCTCAATTAATTATTTGGCAAGCTTAAGCTCTAATTACATTTTAAATATGTTAATGAAAATTAACATTTTATTAATTATTTTGTCAACTGTGTTATGGACAAATGCTGTGTCAAATGAAACATGACTGAAGTAACACATCTTTGATAACACATTTGTTTGAAGGTTTTTGAGTCTATTCACCAGAGTTTTTGAGGTTACCGGTAACTGATTTCTGACTGAAGGATGAAACTTCTTTGACATAAATCCAACGGAAGCTGAATTTAGTATTATTCACCATCCTTAAACAAGACATCCATCTCCAGATATTCCTATCTATTCTGACGGTTTAGTTCACATTTTAAAGATTTATGACATAAAAACCACACATAACACAGTTGAAAGGAATAACACTGTTGACAGGAAACAATAGAAGGAAAAGAGAACTCTATGAGATGATAACTTTCTTTTTAGTCAACAAATGTAAGTAACATGCAATTAATCTGAGTTTAGTTAAATAAAGATAATAACATTACAGTGAAATGATTTCAACTTTAACAACAATTTTTAATCCATGGTGTCTATTGCAAACAAGAACAAGCAAGAGCAGGAAACAAGAACAATCTGTGTAGTCCAGATGTGTGTTTCATTGGTTTCTGAGACATGTCTCATTGGTGTCTCTATACCGTAATTCATATGTGTGTCTGTGATGTATTGTGTCTCTGTTGTATCTAAGTACATTCCAACTAATAAACATTTCCAACTGATTGTATTTAATCTCCTTGTTCTTTTTGTTTCTTATTCTCATTCACTAGGTAAACCTTAACTGATTTTATAGTCAATCTTTGGTGTTTTCTTTCATGTGCATTCAGTCATTTTATTCTTTCAGTTATTTCGTTTCTTTCAGTTGTGTTTTCTTTCATCTGTGGATTTCCATCAGTTCACAAGTCTGAGATCTTAGGCCATATGTCCCTGTCAATTTCCATACGACGAGATGTAACAGAAGTAGGAGGAATCATTCTGATAATATCTTGATGCAAATACCATAGGACATAATCTTGCCATGGCCAGAAAAAGCGGTTGACTCCAATCCGGTGCATACACTTCACATTTACATGAGTTTCATTCGAATCTTGAATCACCTGTACCTCAACATTTGAGATTGAGGATCATCTTCAGGACCAGTGTTGGTCATGTTACTTTAAAAAAGTAATTAGTTATAGTTACTAGTTACTTCTCACAAAGAGTAACTGAGTTAGTAACTGAGTTACATCATTTTAAAAGTAACTATTTACCAGGGAAAGTAACTATTGTGTTACTTTAAAAAATCAACTATGTCAAATAACTTGGAAGCCCCCAATATGAAATATGTTAAATGAATGAAAGGGACACTTAATAGAATAAAATATTAAAACATCAGGGAATTCCAAGGCACTCTCCTAATTTAAAAAGCCTTTATTATATGGCTAGGTCATCAAAAACCTTCAAAAAGGAAACACTCCAACCGGTTTCGGCATACAAGCCTTCGTCAGGGAGTCAACAGATTTCAAAAAGACTTCCTTATATACTTAAAAAACACCAAGTATATAAAGAAAGTCTGATTTGTGTTTTTTAAGTATACTGTATAAGGAAGTCTTTGCCTTTTTTAAATCAGTTGACTCCCTGACGAAGGCTTGTATGCCGAAACGCGTTGGAGTGTTTCCTTTTTGAAGGTTGTGTATGACCTATACATAAAATAAAGGCTTTTTAAATTAGGAGAGTGACTTGGAATTCTCTGATGTTTTGATATTTATGATTCCCATTCAAAGAGCACCTCAAACAAACAACTTGAGTCCTGGTAGCACTTCTCTACAGGTATTTTTTTAGAATCAAATATTAGTCTGAGTTATAAGAGTTTGCGGTGTTGGATAAAAATCTAGTTTAAGTTGCTTTGATCTCGTAGCTCAATCTCCTTTTGTAGCGGAGCTCATGTTTCAGCTGCATTCTTGGCCAATTTGTGGTGGCATGTGACGATGTGGTGCTTTATTAGATTCAAATTACTTGCCACCGACGTGGAGTGTCTTTCTTCCTGTGCATAAGTTGCATGTTACATTAACATTATTGCCTTTTACCTCAACGAGGGAAAAGTAGTGCTTATTATACTTACAGTTCGCAAAAGCTACCTTTGAACTCGTTTGACTTTCCATCGCTCTGACTCCTGGCCGTTGGTGTGTGCGACTGTCTGAGCGTGTGTGTGAAATGAACAGGGAACACCCGCCCTACTCTGCCTTTGGTTGGTTGGCAAACGATGGAAATGTACTCTAAGCCAATCATCATCAGTTGTGGTTGTCTACCACCCCCCCGACACAC